>JANHFX010003121.1:90887-145106 GCA_027560015.1 Chloroceryle amazona | reverse complement strand
CCCCCCCCCCCCCCCCCCCAGTATCCAGGGAATTCACTGCAGCCCCCACTGAACCCAGGGTGTGGTAGGTATGTGATGCTTGTCAAACTGTTTAAAAGCCTGTAACTGTTAAAGCCTATTTTGTGTGTCATGTGTATGAAACCAGCTATTATTATCAGAAGTAAAGCAACTAGTACTTTGCAGATGACAACTTTTTTTTTATTGTAATGTCATGGATCCTTACTAGCCAACATGGGGTGAACCTCTTCAAAAGATTAGCAGCAAACACACTCTTTCACAGGGAGGCTGAGCAGGGACACTGCCATTTAGGGGATTTGCTGTCACTTTCTGAGGAATTAGCCAGCTCTTGTTGTGACTGGAGCATGTTGGAATCCTTGGATAATTTCTGAATGAATCAGCTGTGCAATGACAGCACTTTTCAGAGGTGGAGTGTACTCATTCTCTATGTACCCATCTATGCAGCAGTGGGCTGTTTTCCAATATTTGCTTAAACAAAAAGGCAGGCTTGGACTAAAATACAGGTAGAAAGGGAGTCCAGCTCTGAGAGGATGTGGCATTACAGCTGAGGTGTCAGTGTAGGACTAGCGTGTTTTATAGCTCAGTGGAGGAGTTCAGCACTGCCACACCACTGTGCAGTTAATCTCTTTGTTCATAAGCATTAGATTTATCACTCATCAATTGTACAAATGCAAGGGAAGCAGTGAAGAACGTTATCCAAGAGTGTCCATTGCAGCAGCCTGAGCTGGCAGTAGAAGGGAGAAGTTGTGTGTATGTAGTTTGGAACTAAGATATTTGAAAAACTGCCAGGTGTTGTTTTATGTATGAAGTCACACATCTGAGACACCTTACTGTGGCCTTTCAGCAACTGAAGGGAGCCTACAAGAAAGCTGGGGAGGGGCTGTTTACAAGGGCATGTAGCAATAGGACAAGGAGCAATGATTTTTAAAATAGATAAGGGTAGATTTAGATTGAACATTAGGAGGAAGTTCTTTACCATGAGGGTGGTGGAACACCGGAACAGGTTGCTCAAGGTGATGATGAAGGCCCCATCCCTGGAGACATTCAAGGTCAGACTTTATGAAGCTCTGAACAACCTGCTCTAGTTAAATATGTCCCTGCTTGCTGCAGGGGAATTTGACTAGATGACCTTTGGAGGTCACTTCCAACCTAAACCATTCTATGATCTGTTCAGTGCACAACAGTGTGAGGGTTTGGTGTCAAACCTGTTTTTTTTTAAATCCCTTAAGAGACTGCAGATTTGTCAGCTGGTGGGATTGGGCTCACCTTACAGCTTCCCTTTTGCAGTAACTTCCCACCCCATGTCCCAGCCCAGCAATGACTTGCTGTTCACAACCACAGACTGGTTTTGGGAACCCACAAGACAGGGTTGAGTTTGTACAGTTTTCCTATTTTAAGCACTGGGAAGAAAAACAATATTGAGAGAAATTTTATTTATGCAAAACTGGCACTGAAATGTGGTAGAAACATTCTGTTAATAAAACAATCTTATGCTTTATTATCTGCTATTCTTTTCTGTCTCTCTTCTTTAGTGTTGCATATGATAGCAGGAACCTGATTTCCTTAGCGTCTTTCTTTTTAAATTTTTCTGTTTAAACTATTAGTACTTTAAAACTTCAGTGCATGAGATCACCAAAGTATCAAGAGCAACCTGCAGGGACATGGCACGTAGTTACTGGCAGAGGTCAACTTCTGTCTGCTTTGCACAAATAGTTTTACCGAAGGCAATAAAACTATTTGTGTGACCAAAGCAAGCAAGATTTGGCTCACTTGGGAGATAGCTTTTAATAGCAGATGTTCACTTAAGAAGCAATGATCCTGTTGTCTACAAATATCCTTTTGATTTTTCCGTAGCGTTCAGCTAGTCCAGATGAGGAGCGCTCATGTAAATATGATCAGTGAGTTCAGAGAAGCTGCCTAAATAAATACAATGAGCACAGTTTTGCTTAAGTACTGACTGGTTTTCATCTTTACTCCAGCTCATCAGGGAGTTTGAGCGTACTCCTCCCAGTAGGGAGGGAAAGTAATAGATGAGGGTGAAAGGACAAGTATCAGAAGGCACAGATTTAGTTAGTGCTAGGTGTAGGTTCAGGCTGCTTGCCATCTCGGAAATGACAGAAGTATCCTAAAGGTTGTAGGTGAGAGCAAAGGTTTAAAAAGTTTGTGCTGCAATTCTTCAAATTTAACTGTATACTCCTTGCTATTTTGGAACGTGGAAGAGAGACTGAAAGTTTTCTGGAACAAGAAAGGAGTCTTGTTGTTTACATAATGCAAAAGATGGGTATGAACTGTGATGTATTATTTACTGTATTTATTCCCATGTCTCTGTAAAACTAACGGAAGGGTTTCTGTTGCCCCTTCTAGCTACCTTTAAATTTTCTTTTAGACTACAAATGACCATTAAAGGCATGAGACAACAACATCCATGAGCATGTGTAGCAGTAGCTAGTAGTAGTTCCAGTCAAGTGCCTGGTGAGCCAGCACAAACGGAGCTGGCAAAGGTGCACCTATTGCTGTGTCCTTTATCAAGTTACCTGATCATGCAAATTCTTCTGTAGGATGCATGTGTTCACACACACTTAAAGATTAAAGCTATCTTGTGCAGAGAGCAGCTTTCTGATGTGATGGCAAGATGAAGTGATGTGTGGAAATGATGTTAATTAAATGTCAAATTTTGGAAAAATTAGGTGCAAGGTCATTGAGTTAAAATACTGGTGCTGTGTAAAACAGAAACCATGACTCTCTTAAATTATTTATAGAAATACTGTCTTTATAATTTCTTTGTGTTCTGGTAGTTTCTGGAAGCCCCAGTCAGGATGCAAGCTGCATTATGCTAAGTATGTGTATAAAGTACTTCAAAGCAGTCCCTTATTTAATCAGTGTGAGGTTAATCTCCCTTCCATATCCGTATGTGAGGAGCCCCAATTGCCTGTTCACATACACTCAGGACTATATATACGCTCACAGAGCTATGTGCTTACACAAGAAGATAATGTGTCAGTACACAAGTAGCTCTCTCTGTGAGGTAGTATTTATAAAAGTTAAGTATTGAAAGCTCTTTTGTCTGCTGTATATTTAAGTAAACACAGGATGGAGATGGGGATTTGTTACAGGCCACTCAGTCTCAGGAGAGAACAGGCTAAATGGCACTTTCCAGAGAGCTAATTAAAGTGTAAGGGGAAATATGTGGTATAATTATAAACAATGCTACAGAAGCAGCATAGATTCTCAGGGGGAATTTCTCTCTGGCACTCAAGCTGAAGGGCAGGATGTCTCCCCTTGTGTGGTGGGGTTTGTGGGAAGGGAAGGTGGTCCTGCGTGGGAGCAGAGGTGGTGAGGCAGCATCTGCTCAGGTGTTTTGAAATCCTCTGGTGTTGACAAGTAATGCCCAGGGAGCTCAGGAAGCTGCCTGCAGCACTCTCTGGAACAATAATGTTTATTTTTAACAAATCTTGGAAAATGGGAAATTGGGAGCACAAAAGACATGGTTCTTTAGCTCAACCGGCTCAGCTTCCATGGGCTGAAAGGCTTCTTTCTGTGTTCAAGCTCTGGGGGAGATGTTTAGAAAACAGTTTATCATTTAAATGGCCATTTCTGAGGCCCTGATAGGGCTATCCACCTTCTTGGAAGGGCAGCATCCTTTCCTGTCAGCTTTAATTAAACACTTCCCTCTTCCACCATATCCTCTCTAACTTCCATGGGAAGGTATTTCAGCTTGCTGCCCTGAAGCAAAATGATCACAATTTTTTTTTTTCTTTTTTTTTTTGGTTGGTTGGTTTTGTTTGTTTGTGGTTTGTTGTTCTTTTTGTTTGGTCTTTGTATATTGGTTCACCTTGTTTGCTGGGGACATCTGCGAAGGGTGTATGTCAGCATCTGTTCCAGAACAGAGAGTAAGTAGGGCAGTGGGGAAATGTTGGGCAGGCTCTTCCCATCCTGCCCATTTGATTTGGCACCTGTACCAACCCCACAGACAGCAAACAAGTTCCAGTCGCGGAAAGCGAATTTAACAGAGTGAGGAGCCCAGCATGCTGGTGGGCTGCCATGGGTGCAGTTGCAGTTCAGTAGGTACCTGGTTGGCAAATGAAACATTTCATTCCTGGTCTCAGCAATGACATAAAAAATTTAATATGAATAAATAAAAGAAGAAAAAAATGATAATTCCACCCTGTCATGAAAGCCACATCGGGCATTGAAGTACTAAGATGTGCAAATGCTCTGACTCTTCACACCCTTTGCAGGAATGAAGGTTTTGTTGATACTCTTCTAAGAAACCATTAAGCAGTACAAACCAGACTGTCATGGGTGTAATTTTGTTAGTTGAGATGGAACTTTAGATGGGGAGAGCATGTGGCCCTCATGTACTGGTGGATGCTGATTGCTTCCAGCTATTAGTAATGGCCACAAGGCATTTGCTATGTGTCGCTTTGAGCAAGGTGATTTGTCAGCTCTTCATATGCTTTAAAATCTTCTAAGCAGCAACTCAGCTTGTGAGCATAGCTGGACATCTCATCTAAGTCAGGTTGGACTAGTCTTAGTGGTACTGGAAGGGCACAGTGGGGGGTGACTTCTAAATAACTACAGGCTTCCAATGTGAAGGTTCTTCATCCCAGAAAAGAGACCACGGAAAGGAGATGCAGAGCTCTACAAACCAAGAGAATCATAAATTAAATAGACTGGAAACAACTGCTTTTTTTTTGCCTATAAAAAAGATAAGGTACTTCAAATTAAACTTGTCATGTGGCAGTTTCAGGACCAAAGAGTAAACATTTTTTTCATACAAGAAGTAATTAAACTTAAATACATTGCCAAATATGTTTTGATAGGAATGTCAAAAGCAGAGCTGGTTCCAAAAAACCAAAATCATCATAAAAGAATTGATTACCTATTAACCACAAACCTTCCATTGCTGGCCCAGGAAGTCTCTCAGTCATAGATACCTAAAAGCTCTCCACAGAGCCTGTACCAGCAGCATGTCACTGGTCATGACCTAATGCTCTCCTGTAAGTCTCCAATGTTAGCATCTGTCAAAGAAAGCACAGCAGGTAGATAGACCTTTTGTTTAACCTACTTTGGCCATTGGGGGATGCATCTAACAAAACACATTCTGGTTTTTGCCTTATCAGAGTGATTGGTACAAATGTTTTAGTTACTGCAAGTGCCCTGATTCTAGGACCCTAATTCTAGGAGGTGAGCATTTAGATCACTGAAGGAAGAAAACAGCTAATGTGGCACCCAAGAAACTTGGTATGCTGGGTCTTTTTTTCATGACCAGCTTTTTTTTTTTTTTTTTTCCTGTCTGCATACTTGTTGGAGAGGAATATTTTCTCCCCTGTTGTGGAGCTGTATTAATTTTTCAGCAAAAGGCACAAGGAGCCTGACAACGCACAGATAAAATCATACTGAGCTGTGCTTCCTGGAATGTGACACATCAAACAGAGCTTTGTTAGACATTTAAAGAGCCTGTTTCATTCTGATGCTATTTTGACAGAATGCATTGTTTTCAAAGACCCTGGGAATTATGCCCATAAAATCCATTCAGCAGTTACATTTATGAGGTTTAATTCAGGCCTGGTGCTGGTGTTGTCTGGGGACCTTTAAAGGCCGGACATGAAAGCGGCACCATAATCCTGACGCTGAATCTCATCTGTTGTACCAGGCTGTGTCTCATGGCACAGCACGTTCACCACTGTGTGAAGAGGGCTGGGGTGTGGATGGGGGTCCAAGGGGCCCCCTTCACCTCCTGCTTGTGCTCTGGGAGGGAGCTTGTGCTCTGGTTGGCTGGGGGCTTAGGGATGGTGGGTTGTGCTGGGCACCTATCCAAAGGAGGGGCTGTGGTGGTGGGGAAGGGTAAAGGCTGTGTCTCCCTGAACGGGGCAGGCTGATGTGCAAGGCACCAGCTGGGATTGCACTCCCTTGTTTTGGCCGGTGCTCCTCCAGGCAGAGTGCCTGGGACCTGCAGCTAAAGACAGTAGGTCTTTGCAAACAGTACTGGGCTGTCAGGGCTCAGCACTGCAGCCTCTAGGGCTTCTCCTGAGCTGACTGTGTGTCTCATCTGGCACATGGTGGTAGACCTAACCAGCAGGGCCAGTTCCAGGGCAGGAGAGAGGAGGAAAGAGATTGGTCTCACATTTGATTCAGATTTATGGATGGTATTTTCCATAGAAACACTTTCTGTTGTCCTCACTGCCTTCTTCCCTAGCCTGTGGTGGGGTGTGGTTGAGGGTACCAATTTAACAGTTCTATGTAATGCTTTGTAACAATATTTATCTAAGCCATGTATAGTTGTACAGTGTGACATAAAATTGTATAGCATCATGTATGTTCTGTGTAACACTACAGGTCTTTCCTCCTGCCCATTGGCTCTAATGAAAGGAGGGCCAAAGCTGAGTGTTATGCAGATTTCCTTAGTACTAATTCCTAAAAGGTCACAATAATATTTGACAGCTTTTGAGAAGGACTGGTGTGTCATCTGTTGATAAATACTGGTGATGGGATCTGTGAGTATCAATAAGTAGGAAGATAAATTAAATACAGACAAAAAATTTCTGAAACTCCTAGAGAAATTCTATTGGTTGTGTGGGGTAAAGTGTCCCCTGATAGTCCTTCGGGGACGTTGCTGACTCTTAGGTAGAAGTTTGCACCATCAATAATTGCATGTACTTTAGCACACACTAAACTGCCAAATATGAGCTGTCACTTGGATCAGTTTCTGATTTACTGTGTTGCTGTGGGATTGCACTGCTGACACAAGATAGTGCGTGGAAATGTTTGGGTTGGGGCTGGGGAGTCACAGGCATGATGAGAGCACCCCGTGCAGGAGGAGTTTGGGCTTGGATCTGGTTTAAGCCACCCATGAAAGTGCACTCTCTGCCTCGACGGTGTGGCTGCTCCTGTTGGGCACCAGCCGTTCAGAGCCAGAGCATAAGAAGACCCTTCCCTTCTTCCTTCCAAAATTTCAGAGCCTCAGAAGTCTAGGGATGCTCTGAACTGAAAGGCATTCCAGGCCTCTGAAATTAATTGACACTTTCCTGGCCTAGAAGTAAACCAGAAAACTAGCAGTATGTGTTATTGCACTTCCTACAAGATTTTTACTGTGCAAGTCTGGTTATACCAGTTGAAGATGTACAAACCCTTGCTATACTGTATCTTCCAGCCAGCACTGCTTTAAGGGTGCCCCTACCCAGAGGTATATCCCCAGTGTACACAAAACAGAAGGTTTCCTGTCTGTGCAGTTTGCCCACGAGTTGACTAAAAGGAATGTCTTCCTGCTTACATTTTTTTTTTCTTTCACATGACTGTTTTTTGGAGGTTTTGTTATTGAGTTGGTGGTGGGTGTTTTTGGTTTGGTTTTGGGTTTGTGTTTGTTGTTGTTTTGTTTTGTTTGTTTTTTGTGAGCAGGTGATGTAGTAAAAACCTCAGGGTTTCAAATCTACACAGCCAATTATTTTACCAGTGGTGAGTAATGCAGCTTACACCCTTGGCAGGGTAAGTGCTCTGGGATCTGGCACCTGGAGTTGCTGTGTGTCAGGGCATAGTTTTCTTACCAGGTGTAGGCTATGAAGGGCTGCAGCTTGGCAACTGACTGTCCTGGGAATACTGAGGATTTAGCATCTGGGTTCCAGCAAAAAGATGAGGAGAGCTCTCTGGATGCCAGACTCTGGAGCACAAGTTAGGCTTGCTGTATGGTAGGATGAGCCAGCTTCCGTGCTCAGAAGCACACAGCTGAGAGGGAAACAAGTTGGTCAGGATTTGAAGATGAGCATTGGATGCACATGTTGTTTGGCATAGTGCACCCCATGCTCTCCAGCGTGACCTGCAGTTTTGGCTGGCTGTTTTGAGTCATGTCAGAAAGGGATCTCCTAGAGAGGGGGTGAGTGGTATTTCATGAAGATCAAACCCCTCTAGAGTGGGGTGGGGAGGGTGTTTATAAAGTAAAAAGACCCAACTTGCCCATTACTTTTGAAGTTAAGGAACTTAATATGTATATTCATTTAGCCCCACTTCTTAAAATGTGCAAGCATGTGCATAAATATATTGTTATGAGAAAGCTTGAAGCTAAAACTAGGCACAATGTTTTGTAGTGCTGATTGCTCTGCAGTAGCACGGAAGGGCTGTGTCTTTTCACCAGGGTACATCTTAATTCTGGTTTTACAATAGAGTCTCCTTCCTTTTCTGCTGGCTGGCACTGTTACAGCACTTGCCCCTATTGTGATGTGAACGTGGGCAGAAAAACTGAAGTTCTTTGAACTGGTTCCTCAAGGCACTGTTGTTAGCACCACCACACTAAGTGACCTCTCTTACATAGAAATCCTTCAAAATTACCAACTCCAAAATACTTAGAAACTTTGCAGTTTCTTTACTACCAGTGGACCAACACAGTGCTTTTGTCTGTTTTGAGCTGGGAAGTAAATGGAATCTGTTAAACTATAGGAAGTAGCTATTAGGGAATCTATAGTTCCTGAAGAAAAGAGTGACACAGTGTATTTATACTGGACTGACCAGATTAACTGTCAGGTTATTCACTTGCTTTCTGGGGACCCTTACTTGCAGAATTCTTGCTTGTCCAGGGTTTTTGTTTCAGTGTCATACTCAGATTTAGTGTTGCTTCATCTGAAGTTTGTAATTTTAATCGTCTCAGCTGTTTGTTGTTTTATTTTGACTAATAGAAACAAAATGAATCATCTTGGATTGATTTGATTCAGATTTCTGGGTAGATAATTCTTGAATTAGGTAGCAGTCTTTACAAACCACAGACCTGGATTTGATACCTGAGAAGATGATGAGAGGAAAAGGAAAAAAAAAAAAGCAATGTGCTGAAGGATGAACATCTCAGTGCATTTTGCAACACATGCATAAAGTTGTCTGGAGAAATGTTGGCACTACACAGCAAAGCCTCCTATGGGTAAGGAGGGCCTGTGTAACTAGAACTCGCCATGTCTGCAGTTCTACATTATGGTACTGCAATTTATAAGAGAAGTTTATCATCTTCCTCAGCTATGTGACATAATTTACTTGAAAGAGCTGTCTTGTGGGCATCCTCATGAGCTTACTGCCACCTCTGAGTAGAATGTGGACATCTGGAGCGACATGAGCCACCAACCTGTGCAAAAAGCCTCCCAGATTTGTTGGGAAGAAGTGAGAGGTGGACCACGGTCTGATTTGCTTTGCCAGAGGAACTTAGATTGCATAAGGAGATGGTGATGCCTTGTGCCTGCATACCAGAGACTTCTTTAAAGTAAAATCTATTAGCATAGGGATGCCAGGAGAAAACAAAGTTATTTTTAAAGCTTCCTTTCATTCAGAAACTATTTTTGAAATGCTAATGGTGGTGTATTTGCCTTGTGCTGCTGTATCATAAGCAAAATTTGCAAATGTTTAAACACTATCCTAGTTTGACACTTGGCAACTTCAGCGCAAATTCTGCTGACATGTTTTTACAGCTTGTTACTCAAGCATTGAAGCTCCAGCCTGGATAAATCCTTAGCATCATGAATGCACAGGCATTTAGTGTATGAAGTGTCTCTTTAGAGCCCAACAGAATGGTTCGGTTCCCACTGATGCAAGATGCTCATGGTCTGCAGTTGGAGTTTTAGCAGAGGACCATTGGATGGTGCCCTGCTGTGTTTGTTCTGAGAGCAACTTGAAGGCCTTCTGTTGAATTTTAGACTGGAAGAAGACTTATGAAGACATGACCATTTCAAGATGTGTTTGTTCTTTGCTGAGTCTGGGCTGAGCACAGGAACCACTCCAAACTATAGCAGCCAAGTCCCAGTGGAGTTACACATGCTTTACAGTGGGCCATTCTGCCACAGTGGTGGCTTCTGCAGCAGAGGATGAGAAGCCCTCAAAGAGAAGTTTTGTTGCCTGTTTTAGTGTCTTTATTGCAGAACCTTTCAGGAAATTTCAGTCTCTATGGAGCTGAGCAAAGAGGAAATTTGTTCTTTCTTCACTATGGAAGTTAGAGGCTGTTTCTCGGGAAGAACTAACTTTTAGGAGAGCAAGCAGACCACTGAATTGCAAAATGCTGACTGCACAAGTACTTGACTGAGTTAGGACTTCCATAGCCCTGACTTGGAAGCCAAGGTACATTGACTTTCTTACCTACAGCTGCTGCAGTCTGCTGCTTTTGAATTTGCACAGCTGAGGCTTCCATTTGAATGGCAGGAAAATTGCAAGAGCTTTCATGATCCTATCAACCTCTGAATACTGACACTGAAATATGTCTTTTCTTTTGAACTGCCCAATGCTAAGTCCCTGGTAATTTTTATGACATTACTGCCAGCATTTATAGCCTTCTCACCATGAAAATGAACAGACAGATGTGTCATAAGGCACTTTATGTTCTCCCAGCTCTCATGGCCTTCTACTTCATCAGGGAGCTGAAGTCCTGGGAAGAAGATAAGGGTAAGTGTAGCTAAAAATGACGATAGTTTCATTATACGTCAATCTCTAGTTCAATTCCATTTTGCAGATCACTTACCCTAATGAAGAATCCGGACTAATCTATCTAATATCAACAGGAAGCTTCTCCTGTCAGGAAACATCTTTGCCATGAATCTCTGTCATGAATGGTGCAGGCATTTCCAGTGAACAGAAGTATATCTGGGCTGCTGTTTCACCTTTACCTGGCAACTCAGATATCTAGCATCTTTGGCTATTGTTGGGCTCTGACAGTTAATTCAGTAAAAGTGATACAGAAAAGCTTGTCTGTGGAGCTGTGGAATGGTATGGTGGTGAGGAACCCAAGTGACTTCTGAAGAACCATCTCTGCATGGCTCAGCTGAGAAAGCAGTGCTTTAGTTACAGGGCCTTTTGTTGTATAAACCAGTTGGGTTGCCTTCATATTCTTTAGGGAGCAGCTGCTGAATGCACCCTGTATCTGCCTTGGGGGTCTGGGCTGTGAGGTGTTTGTATCCCATTCATGGGTCTTTCCAGATCCCCTCTCACTGTGGTGGCAGCTTTAAACTCTGTGAAATGTTTTCCTGAGCGGTGCTTTTGCACACGAGCAATGGCTGAGCATTTTGCGGACATGAAAAACTCAAGTAGGTGAGGAGAATGGTTCAAGCATTCATGAGTTGAACTCGAAAAGGTCCCACAGGAGATTTTGTATGGCAAGCTGCAGTCAATTCCTTAGAAACCTGGGAGAGCCAGGCTGTGGAACTGTGTGCCAGTGGACATGGGAAAGGCAGAGGAGTATCAAGTGGGGTGGACAGAGGAACAAAGACAATGAAGTGCATGCTGGTATTTCCTAATGTCTAAGGAAAAGGGCGGTCTAAGGAAAAGGGTGGTACAAACAATGTGATGGGGAGGCAAGGGAAGATACAAAAACCTCTCAAGTCTTTGAGATTAGAGTGCTCTGTTGAGTGGAAACCCGAAGGTTTCTTATCATCTTGCTTAGTTAAAATATGTATTTGTTCAAAATTCACACTGCGACTGGAAGGCGAGTCATAAGGTAATTGCAATTGATCCATAGGATAGCTAGCATTTTAATACAAGCAAAGGATTCTGCTGGCCTTTAAAAATACTGCTTTCTGATACACTGAAATGTAGAACTTGTACAGACAACTTTCCAGATGTAATAAAGAATATGTACTTCTCATATAAACATGTGGGGACCATTGAAAGGCAGCTGTCCTTTGGCATTGCATCTCCTCAGGTGGGCTCCCTGCTGCAAATGGAGACAGCACTGTTCCTCCAAGGAGCAAGGGGCAGGGAGCAGCAAAAACAAGGAGCAAAAGTTTCTTTAGTGTCTGCTTGTTCTGAAAAGCTTTGCCTGCTCACATGCTAAAGTAAAAAGAGCTCTCTCTTTTCCTGAGCATGGTAGCATCTGCCTGCTGTGGATAGACAGTGCCAGTGTCCAAATTATTACGAGCGCTTGTTAGTTGGGCTGGAAGAGTAATTTCAAATGTTCTTAAGGTACATGATGTAAATATGGAGGAACGATTATGGATGATGAGGACAGCACAAGACTGCTGGGGATGACGGTTTGAAAAATGTGGCTTTGTGTATGGGTTTAACTGAGGTTCTGCAGCCAAGCTCTGTTTATAATAAACTGCAAAATGAAAAGCTCAGGGAAGGATGAATGTGAAGCATTTAGCATCAGGATGCTTTGTCAGTGATTAATGGAACTTGGCTACTTTTGGTGCTTGGCAGCTTTACCTCTGTGCGGTGCCTGTTACCCTGTAGACCATCTATAATTGCACTGTCTGTAGCTATTTGGACCCACAGCACAAAGCAGGATAAAGAAACAATTCTACTGCCCTGCTGTTTGGACAACTTCTTAATCAGTGGGGCGGTCCACAGTTCCATGTCCGTGCCTGGTCATGGAAGCTTTCCTGAGTTTTGTTGTTTTCCTTTAGTCCTTGCCAGACTGTTAAGTACAGATGAAGCCTGGTTTCACCATCATTTCTTGACAAACTTTTCCAGGTCATAAAAGGATTCTTCTTTTCTCAGAATTTCTGGCCTTGGTTACCAAAAGCAGTGGCAGCATATGGAGGACCACTCAGATTTCACACTCCTGCTTGAAACAAAAGCAGCATTTTTGCAGGCATGCATCTATGGAAACAGCTGTACTTGTGCTAGGAGAGAGCATTTATCCTCCTTGCCTGCTTCCCCAGCAAAGTTCTCTGCAGCTCTGCCAGCCTTTTGCAGAAGAGGAGACACAACTGCTGGCAGGCTGGCAGCTAGGCTCCCTGGGCCACATCCCGAGGTTGCAGGGATGCTCCTGTCACCCCCTGGGAGCAGGAGGGCAGTTGGGAACCAAATCAGTTTCTGATGGTTGTTCCTGATATGTTTCAGAGTTAAGTCCCTCTGCAGGTTTGGGGCTGTATGGTTTGTGTGGCTTTCAAAATGTTGCAGTTCTTCAGACTTCAGAAAATACGCATAATGAGGAAAACCAGAGGAGAAAAAATAACTGCTCACCGTGCTACATTGTGAGATCAGTCATGCTTGTGTTGAGAGCACCTGGAATTGGAGTGGACAGGCACCCCCTGTGCAGATTCTGCAGCAGATTCTGGACAGCTGGCATCTTGGGGCATTGCAGTCCTTTAGGGGAAGGCTGTATCTTTCCCATTCACCATGTCTGTCTTATTTGCCTGGGAGCTACATTTTGCATTCTCCTTAGGTGACATATATAATGACAGGGTTTGAACAGCATATCAGATAATTAGCTCTAAATGCATAGCTGAACTCCAGTACTATAAATACTGGGAAGTGCCTTGCCCTTGCTTAATTTAGTAGGTAAAAGGCAACGTATTAAACTCAGCGTGGTGAAATTAAGTCTTTGTCTCAATTCAGGTTCATACAAATGTTCCTCAGAGTTCGCTCTGCTGTCACCTGCCAGTTTGTCCTACACAGGTTATAATAGATTTTGTTACAAAAGTTCCTGTACAAAGTGAATAGCAATTAAAGCCCTGGTTAGGGCTCCGTGGTTCCAGTTACTGCCTGTAGTGGTCTGAACGGCACTAATGGCAATAGATGTATCAGCATGTATAAATCACAAAGAACCGTCGTGCAGTATTGAGTGGTTTGTCTAAGGGTGGGCGCTGGTGTAGTGTGGAGTGTATGTGGTGCGTCTGTGCCTGGGGCACTGGCGTGGTGGAGCCCAAATGTGAAGCTACAGCCTCTACTGACAGACTAAGGAGTGGCTTGGTGATAATTTCCTCCCATTGCCCCGATGACTGTGTCGTTTCCTGTAGCATCATTTGGTTCAAGATAAAAGCATTACTGTTTGTTCAGTGATGTGAGATAATGAGAAAACACCCCTGTGTTTTGTTTCTAAGCTGATTAAAAATGTGGGGGAGAGGCTGTTCCCTTCCCATGTTGGCAGTTCCAGAAATAAGCTGTGGTTGAAATCTGCATGACTTTCATGTTGCCTCTTTGAGGTTTTGTTGGCTCAAACAGTCAAGAGCAATAAAAATGGTGCTAGCATGTAAGCCTGACCAAATATGTTTATTTGTGCTTTCTAATGATGGTGGCACATGTCTGCTTTCAGAGGCAGCACACAGCTGTCATATAATGTACTGCTTCACTTGTGGTTTCTTAAGCCAGGTTGCTTTATTTTAGCTTCTAAAGCTCTAGATGCAATAGGTCCTCTTGTCTGGTCTACCAGCTTAGAGATGGCAGAGTTTAATTTGCTTCCATTTGAGTCAGAAGCTGTCCTGACCTCAGTGAGAAAAGAATCCTGTTCTGGACAGCTTTGCACTTCAGTGGCATAAATACAACATTTAGGCACTTGTAGGCTATACAAATCCCATCACTTTTCTGTGTGAATGAACAACATGCTGATTCTTTGATTCAGGGCCAGAGTAGCTGAAACAGCATTTGTTGTATTTACAGAGGAGCTCTGCTGTCTTCATCAGCAATAACAAGTTGCCACTTACTGCTTTAGGAGGCAGATTTTTTCATTAGGTGTTTTAGTGAACACAGAAAGGTTTAAATTGATTCTTATTTTCAGCATTCTTGTGGTAAACACAGCTCCTAGATATACAGGAACCATAGCTTCTAGAGAAGGTTTTGGGTTTGAATATAGGCTGCATTAATGAGTGTAAGAATTACAACACCAGACTCATCATTTGAACTGAAATACTATGTAGATCAAATGGAGGTGGTCTTTATTTCTAAAGCTTCTTAAAAAAAGAAAAAGGAAAAAAAAAAGTTATGTAACTAAGAGATGTCATGGGGATTTATGGTTAACAGAGTGATTACAGTATCAGAACAGACTTAGCAGCTGCTCCAATGCCACACTGAAAAGATGCTGCTGCTTCACTCTGCATGTGGGAGATCTTTTAGGGATGTGCTTTAGGGAAGACCCCTCTTATTGTTGTTTTCATAAATTAAGCTCCTTTCCATTTAAGTTAAATTTAATGAAGGTTCTGTCTGTTTCCCATATTTCTTTTATTTTTAAATCATCCTTCTTTTCCATATTTGGTCTTTACCTATCTTCCATATTGGAGTTGGAACCAAAAGAGAAATTTTTGTGGTGCAAATTAATGGAAATCCCATAAATGTTGAGATTTTTAAGAATATATTGCTGTCTTAAAACCCCTTGTTGTTTTCCATGCCTCTGAGCCAGAGAGAAGTGTCAAGCAGAAGGAGCTACAGGAGGGACCTTCCACAACATTGTCCCTTCACCTGTGATTTATTTTTTGGCAACAGGGAGATTCCTCTGTATTTTAACCCAATTAGGGATTGGTTGTCCTTTCTCCTTGCTCACTGTCCTTTCACTGCATCCCTTTTGTGGCCAGCTTTGTCCTCGAGCATTGTTGCAATTCTCCTTCCACTCTTCCAGTTTTGCCTGCTCTTCTCTCTTTGATGCTTCTTCACTTTCTTCTCATCATTCTAGGACCTGGGTGCTGCTGGGGGGGATGTGGGAGGGTGGAGGGTATAGGTTTAGATACCTGATGTGCTTATGTGATGTCCTGATGTGCAGGAAATGGGATTTCATGACCCAAGGGAACCTGTCGAAGCCCTGTGTTCTTAACTTCACCCAATGAGTGGGGAGAAAGTGCCCTGAAGATTAATTTCTTAGACCTGTATGCAATATCTGTTCTTGTATTTTCAGAAAAATCTAAGCTATGTTGTGTTGACTGGAGGGTATCTCTGGGATGTTTTGTACAGGTTAGTCCTAGTACAGTCTCTGTGGTCTGATCTTCCCATATGTTGCAGGTGTTGGCTGCTAAACACGTAAGTTACACCTCGGAGATAACCTTAGTACTTTCATCTTGCTAAGCATTTTCCTGTAGCAATTTCAATGTACAGCATATGCAGAATTAGCAATGTTTGTGTTGGTTTAACCGAATGCCTTTTAAAAGGTCTGCCACTGTACTTCAAATACACTGTAAGATCAAATACAGCACCATAAGATTGCAGTCCCTTGCATTGTCATTTGCTCACCATGTCGAGGAGATAATTTAATCAGCATTATGCAGGCACCTGATGGTGTAATGAGCCTTCAAGGGTACTACTGTCATTATTTATTCTCCATTTTATGGTGGTTTTACGGGGAAGGGATGCGATGGTCCGTGAACAGGAGCCTCATTTTGCCATGGTAATAAAGACTCAGTAATACTTAATAAAATGAAAGCAGAGTATTTTAGAAGAGATGCAGATAATGAGATTTCACCTTGTCAAGAGACCACATCAGAAATAACGTTAGCACCTCCACTGCTGTCTCTCAGGTCCTATTGAAGAGACCTCCTGGATGTCCTGAAACCCACTGTGAATCTTCCACTGGTTTCAGTGAGGTCAGAGCTGCACCTCAGTACTAACGGAAATTTCTGCCATATTCAGGCACATGATTTGTGAGTCACCTTTAAACACTTAAGGTACAGTCTTAGCTTTCTGTCACCCTTTCTGCCTTTGCTGAGGTTGCGGAGGCTGGCTGGAGCAGAATCAAGCTCTATCCATTCAGATAATTGCTGTGTTTCCAGATTATTTGCCTTGTTGACATAGTAAAAAAAAAAAGTCTTTTTTTTTAGGTCAGAAGAAAGAATTAGGTACCTATCAACTACAGAATTGCTAATGGATAGCTATTTAATGGCACATTTTGATTTACAAAGTAGTGCCATAGAGTGCATAGCTATAAAAAGCAAACACATTTTAAATCAGTCCTCTCTGTTGACATGGGCTTTTGTTTACTTCTAGCAGCAGCCTGAGCAGACGCTCAATACTTGGCCTTGGTGGCTGGTCAGGATTGCAAATTTCCATTATCTTCATGCCATTCAAGTAAGAGCTGGCTTTGCAAGTTGCTGTTGGGAGAGTGATAAACAAAGAAGCCTCCTTAACATGAATAAGCGAGGTACTATGTTGGTTTACAGGCAGATAGGCTTTAGTGGGTTATAAAAAGTAGTTTAAAAGGCTTCCACTCAGGGAGGGAAAGGGGAAACATGAGAGTAACTCCTGAGGGTGGAGAGGTTGCCAGGGTATGATACCTTTCTGGTGGTGTGCAGGGTGTAAAGGCAATCAGCAATATTAAGCCACTGTTCTTTTTTTCTTTTAGTAGCACCCCTTTATCAAAAGGTACTAAAACTCCTATAGATAACAATATCTCTGTGATGCTCTGATAGGAGTGTGTTTGTTTGGGTAGCTGTACAAGGGAAGAGATGTTTGTTATATAGTGAGCTTAAACCAGGGAATAAGCTGGGAGAGCAGTGAATGTGGAACAAGAGGTATTAGGCTGATGTGTCCCCACCTTCCAAACTGTGTCTGTCTCTGCAGCCAGGTTTATTTTGGGAGGGGGGATCTTGCTGCTACTAACTGTGAATACAAAACACAGTAGCCATTCATTTTCAGAGGATTTCTAGGTTAAGTTCAGTTTTTCAGTCACTTAACACACTCAGCATATCTAAACTAGGGTTTCTCTTGGCTGTTGTCAAAGGTTTGGTCCAGGAGTTTTTCTAGAACCTGAAAACACTTTTAAATCTATCTAGAGTTTTGCCCTATTTTAAGATACCTGTATTGTGCTTTTCACCTGATAGAGGGGAAAATAGATTTCATGGCTTCTGCTGTTTAAGAATCAGTTTTGGTATCAGAAGTTTGGGGGTTGCACTGCTGTGAGGGATAACTCCCACTGTTTCAAAACAATGACAGGGAAAATTTAGGAATGCTGAAAGAAGCAAAGAAATATTGGCACTGTTTGTTCCAGTAAAAATTAGAAAGCAGTCCACTGGCATTTCAAAAATTTGGTCTCCTTTTCTTTTGCATATGTTGAAAATCAGATACATAACCTAGAAAGACATTTGGAACAAATTCTTTACTTGAGTATCAATCACCATGCTATCTCACATAAGGCTTAGAAATGAGAAGAACTGTTTTATGCCAGAATGTAAATTATTTCATGCTCCTGGATGGATTTGCCATGGGATGGACAAATTCTGAATCATTCTGTCGTCTTAGGTATATGAGCAAAGTGTGAAATCAAATCTAATCTTAGATGAAACAGTACTTTAAAACAAATTCTAAAGTGTTGTGCAACTGAAGAGAAAAAAGGGGGTTGGGGGTGGGTTAGAACGTGAAAATGTGAAAATTTGGCTCTGTAAATAAGTGATTTCTTAGGGCTTTGAATATTTGCAGCTCCAGCTATAGACTGTGGTTTCAATATGGATACCTAATACGGTCTAAGATGCATGGCTTTGGCTTTCTAAATGTGAAACTCTTTCTGCATTTGTGGAAAAAACAACTAAACCAAACCTCAACCGATACTAATTTTTGTGTTGGTTGGTTGATTTTTTTTCTTCCCCAAAACTGCAATATTCTATGTAATGAACTACCTAGTTCACCTACATGTAAATTTTCCAGAACCAGAATTAGACAAATATTTGCAAGGAGTGTGCCCAGGTGGCCAAGAAGGCCAAGGGCATCCTGGCCTGGATCAGATCCAGTGTGTCCAGCAGGAGAAGTGGTCGTGCCCCTGTACTCAGCACTGGTGAGGCTGCAGCTTGAGTACTGTGTTCAGTTCTGGGTGCCACAGTATAGAGAAAACATTGAGGTGGTGGAGTGAGTTCAGAGAAGGGCAATGAAGCCAGTAAAGGGTCTGCAGAAATGTCTTATAAGGAGTGCCTGAGGGACCTGGAGTAGTTTAGTCTGGAGAGGAGGAAGCTGAGAGGAGACCTTATCGCTCTCTACAACTACTTGAAAGGAGGTTGTAGTGAGGTGGGTGTTGGTCTCTTCAGGACGTGGTTTAGTGGTCCTGATAGTATTTGGTAGATGGTTGGGCTTGATGATTTTGAAGGTCATTTCCCACCTTAATGATTCTATTTGTGGTCAACACTGTGGTGTCCCCTGTTAACTGAAGCATGGTTTTTGTTCCTTCCTATTTCTAAATGGATGGGGTCAAGATATTAACTTCCTGTCAGAAGGTCGCATGAGTTAGCATGGGAGAACTGACTTTTTATTGTCTTCCTTTTTTCCTATGTGGGGGTTAATCTGTTTTAGAAGAAGCTCAATAACAGCCTATTTTCCTCCTTATCTGCTCAAGGTACAAGTTGCAGTTGTCTGGGAGGTCCCATCTCTTCTAGCCCTGTGAGGGAGCCTGCTGCCCCTGGAAGCCAATCTGAGAGTATGGATGGATGGATACTGGTGACCCCAAAGACACCCTTTATACGTGCCAAGAATGCCACTTACCTTGTGTTTATTCTGTGTGCTGCCACATCTGCATTTTCCTGTGTCTAAGCCCTGTGTGGTGGCTGGTGCTTAGAACCATCTTTGACAGTAAACACTTGGATCATTTAACACAAATGTTTCTTATGCATCCATTAACTTCCTAGGAAGTTCCTACAGATTCAAACTAAGAAATGAAAGGAAATGCAAGATGATCAACATTTAGCTTAGGAACCTTATACCTCTGTATAAGATTTTATACCAAGCACATTTCCCTGAAAATAATCTATTTGCAAGCAATTAAATTCTTGGAAAGAAATAAATAATGTATTAACTAGAGAAAGCTCTCTGTGTGTGTGTGCACTTTGGAAAAATGAGAACAGTCTTTCTAAATCTTCCTTAGAAATCATAAACATTTTGATGCATCAACTTGAACTTAAGTAGAATTTAAGTAGGTGAATCTTTCTCAGAGTCAGCAGTAGTGAAAAGGAATAAAAAAGCAAGAAAAATCAATCTGAAGAGTAGTTCTGAGCAAGTGGTGACATGCGGAATGGATGCCAGCTCTCTTCTCTACAAGTCTCTTCTCTCTCTTCTGCAGATGTGTGCTAGAAAGAACTTGCGGGGAACATGAGGAACCTGCAGCATTAATAGCACACAGGGAGACTCTTCTGGCACAGAAAAAACACTAGGCTGTTGTTTCCTGTAAAAATAAAAATGGATGAAGAATATGCCACAGGAGTAAGGAGGAAAAAGTCCAAACTACATTTAACTGAAATGTTCACACACACATACACA
The DNA here is from genome assembly GCA_027560015.1 of Chloroceryle amazona. Classification (NCBI taxonomy): domain Eukaryota; kingdom Metazoa; phylum Chordata; class Aves; order Coraciiformes; family Cerylidae; genus Chloroceryle; species Chloroceryle amazona. Next base: position 125,195 of record JANHFX010003121.1, on the reverse strand, counting down.
CACACAAATTCTTAAGTTTGGGGTTCAATAATACTTTAATACTTAATACTATTCTCCTGTCTTTGAGAGGGAGGCTAGCAGAGCAAGTTCATATGAATCAGTGAACATCTGGCAAATGATCCTATAAATAGATAATTTAAGGGTAGTATGATGACATCTTTCAGTGTAGGTATTGGCAAGAATTAGGTAAAATAATTCTAAAAGCTTATGCCGCTTTGAAGGAGAAAGCCCTGATTCATTTGGTATCTTTGGGTGTGAAGTAGAATGACACAAAGGTGGTAGAAGAGTCAGACATCTGAGTGACCTTTGCTGCAGCAGCATAACAAGAGGAAAGAGAGAAGCAGCCACCTGCCAAGGTGGAAGCCCTTGAGGCCAGGACGTAGCACTTCGCAGGTAAGAGGGTGGGAGAAGGGGCATCCTTCCAGGCAGCTGGAGGAGCAATGTGAATGACCTGCACTCTGGAGGGAAACACAGTTTCTTCTCTTTCTGACTCTTAAGAAGGTTTCTTTGGCATGAGAGCTGAAGATATGCATAGGAGAAGAAAATGTGATCCTAAGCAGAAATCCATCAATTCTTTATTTTCCATGAGATATTGAGTAAAGGTCAGAGGTTCTGGGAAGAAATGTCCAGTATTCTGACCAGTAACTGAAATACAATTTATTTGTGGGCTTTTGTTTCATTTCCTGGTTTTGAGATTACTGGGGGATTTGCTGTTAGGAAATGCATATTCCAGCTCACTTCATGACTTTTGACCCTTAGTGCTGGAGGTAGGTTCTGTTTACAGAACTGCAGTTGAGTGTTTCTGAATAAACTAAATGCACTGGAAATGTATTTCCAGTTCAGGATGACCCACCTCTAACATGCAGTCACTTGAGTAGCTTAACAGTTGTAGCAACAGCTGGTTTTAAGTTTGCAGTAGACATGTTCTTCTGGGAAGGGTTTCTGAGGAAAGCTGGACCTGTAGAACCTTCTATTGCAACAAAAGCCTCTACCAGTAAAACGGCTGTGTTTTGAGCTATGGGGACCATGGAGGGCACATCCCAGACTATCTGTGTGGGGAAGAAGCTTATGGTTGTGCTAACCAAAGTTGATGCTTTGGCAGGGTGGGGAAGGGCCCATGGGAGCCTGCAGGAGCACCTCTGGGGTACACGTGGCTCCAATCCACCGCTGAGTGCGGCACTGGTTGTAGGAGAAACGCTGGGCAGTGCTCCTGCCCTGAACCCCAGTTCACAGAGGGTCCTTGGGCTTCCCTTTCCCCAGCCCTGGGTGGAGCTCAAGGTAGCAGACTCTTGTTTGTTGTTGGCTCCTTGGTTTTCCTCCTTTTTCAGTGAAATCCTTCTAATGAACTTTGTCAGTGAAGTCCTACTTTATAGCTTTTTCTTTCTGAACAGCCTGTGTCAGAAAGTAGTTTGTGGTAAAGAAAACTTTCTGGCTTGCTTGATGTCATCTTCCTGCCTCTCCTGTTCCCTCTGCACTGGTCAGTTACCAAAAAGGCTGATTTGAATAGCATTCAGAGAGTGGACTTTAGGTTTCTCTGTCAGGAATTATTATCTCTTTAGCAGATTATCAAGAAATGGATGTGTAATTCTTTGAGATCTTTGTAGAGTGTCCTTTCCCTTAAATGTTTCTAGATGAAAAAATGAAGTTGTACCAAGTTGTAAAACTATTAGTAAGTCGCGTGACAGGAATTACTTATTAGAAGAATATGAGTAGTGGATTTTATTTTGCTAGAAGCAAAACAAATCATTCTGCTGAATTTTGACTGTCATGGGCTTTCTGAGGCTGCCACTGCCTTCATGTCTTGGGGATTTTTAGCAAAGCTCCCGAGAGTTAGGTGTGAGAAGAGTACTTATCCCCCCAACTTTGAAATAAGGGACTTGAAGACATATTTTTAACCAACTTTCTTCCACTTAAAAGTATTTTTGTGTATGCTGAGCTGCTCAAATCAGTAGAACTATGAAGATAGGCCACCAGCTTAGAGACAGAGCATTTTCCCAGTGCACTTTTAATTCAAACTCTTACATAAACTACATAACCTACTGTCACACCTCTGCAGTTCAACAGGCATTACTTTTATGAAGGTGTGCTTGTCCACAGACTCCGTTGATCTTCATTTCAAACGAGCAGCAGTATGCTTAGTGAAGTGAATAAAGCATGAATGGCCACTAGACAGCTGAGAAAGGCATCTCTGTTGTGTTTTCAATTGCTCGGAGAGGCTCCTGATAGAAGCTGATCCTTTCTGTTATGCATGATCTTGAAATAAATGTTAACCTGACCTCAGGGCTCAGATGTTCTTCTTAACTGTCATATGGTAGAAGCTTGAATCAGACTGAGAGATGAAAGGGAACAAAGTTCAGAATTGCGATCTGTAAAGAATTTACAGCAAATGCAAACCCAGGCGTACATAAACTGAGGCACAGCAGTTATTATAGGGATGCTGTAGATAGGAGAAAGTAGATTCTTCATCTAGCTGTTCTTTGAGACTCTTGGTGCAGTAAAAGAAACTTCAGACTGTGCCAAAGGGAGTAAGAGTTCCTGAGGACTGCGCAGCAAGTATTTTCAGTGTATTAGAGGTATTAACGTATCAGATATTCAGCTTGGAAAAACAAACAATTCTTTTGAAGAGAATCCTGTAATGCTCTATTTTTCAAGATTAGGCTGTATTTCCTAGAATGTCAGCTAACACCCACAAACTCTTAATTTATTAAGTAGCTGGTTGACAGGGGTGTTGATGTTTCTGTCCTGCTGTTACCTGCTATGCAGTGCAACGCAGATGTTAGGCACGTGGATGCAAGAGTAGATGAGCATGTTCCTCCATCTTTCAAAGATGTTCGTGCAGGTTCATACCCGAGGCTCAGTCAGTGGATTGCCTTTGCCAGGTGGCCAAGTGCTTTTTGTTGATGTAGACTTCAGCTGGGTGGTGCTCTGCAAATTTTAGCCAACAGGATAGCCAGTATGGACTTCATGTACATCAGTAATTGCATGGCTGATACACGGTGTTGCTCTATCCCTTTTTTCTCTTTTATCCTTTCTGAGGGAGAGGTTTAAGGGACATTGTGTCTAAGGGAGCTAGCTTTGCCCTTCTTGGGGAAGATGGGAATGCTGACATGATAGATGGCCATCCCTGGAGCTTGGATAGATCATGGTTGTCCGTGGAGGAAAGCAGTATTATCTTGGCAGAATCTCCATCTGTTGTTCTCACATCTCAGCTATGTCTTCTGGCTTCCTTGATGCATTACTGTCAAAGTTTAAGAAGGCACGTCACTAATGCTTGTATTGTGTTCCTTCATCAGTCAAAGCCACATTTGAAAGGAGCAGAGAAAATCTCCCAGTCTGATGGACCTCCAAAACAGTCTGGATGGACTCTCTTAAATTTCTTGGAAACGACTGTTTAGTTGGGTGACAACCGAATGCTTTTTAAATTATTTTTATAATCACTCATTCACATTTGTGTTGCAGGCTAAGGGTCTGTGTCCCTACCACAGCAGGAAGCACACTTATCCTGTAGGAATGGTCCGTGCCAGGAGGATGAGTGTAGAGTGGGGATGCAAGGCCTCCCTGGCTTTGCCCCTCTCGATCCTGGCTGCTGTAGCTTTCCTGTGCCTCCTACCTGGCACCCTGGTGCCTCTCAGTCAGGTCCAATTCACAGCCTTCTCCACTGAGTGGAGGAAGGGAGAAATTAATCTGGAGGGGAAATTGTTCTGCCTGAGTGAGCAAATAGAAGGAAAATGTCTCATTGACAGTGTTGTTTTAATCTCTTTTTATGAGCTACCTGGAGCACAGAGCTCTTTATCTGACCCACCACCAGAGCTGGCAGGAGCCCAGCAGGATCTCTGTTAGTTTGAGCTGAAGGATTACTGGCTTTTGCCAGCTGCCTTCCCCTTGGCAAATCTCCCTGTGAGCAGAACCAAGCGCAGGGTATCCTGGTGCGTGCAGCTGGATGCAGCCCCCGGGAAGCCCGGCAGCAGCTGTTACCCAAGTGCTGCACAGCAGTGGGGCAAGGCTCCTGCTTCTCCTTCTGGTCTTTAAGGGCCCTGTGCGCTCCATGGCAGATGGGTGGGAGCAGTGCCAGTGTTTTCCAAGGGTGCAATCCTGCAAGCCCTTTTGTAGGCCAAGTGCTGCCTTCCCCTCACCACACATGGGCGATATGCCTGGTGGAGCTCTGCTTTGCACATAGGCTGCATTTAATCCCATATGAAGGGAAATGGTGCATCTTTGTGTACCTTTCACCTCCTCGGTCCTCCTGCAATTGCTTCCTCATCACTGTCAGCTCAACTGCACCCCTTGCACTGGGAATTGACATTGGTCTGTTGGGAGTGTTCCTGCTGCAGCACGACCAGCTGCTGAGATCCTTCCCTTCCTTAGCCTCACTGGATTGATAGGCTTCCTGATCCTTCCCCTGTTTCTTTCAAGCATGGGAAGAGCCTTGGACGTTCCTTTTAAAAATATTCACCTTGTTGTTCTTTACTGTTACCACTTATTTATAGTGTGTGCTTAAGCTGTACTGTTTGACCTCTGTCTGTGACTTTCTCTCTGCCCGAGACTGAGTGTGAGCACTTGGCTTGCAGAAGTGACTGAGTTTTGGTCTATCATGTAACGAGTGCATGAAAAAATTAAAATGAATGGAAAATCAATTACAGTTTAAAGATGATAGCCAAATTCATGGTCTAAACCCTTATTTTTTTTTGTATCTCATAAGTGAATCTAAAAATGTGCATGTAGCATTTTGTTTAAAAGGACATCTTGAACAGTCCAGTCCAGATGTTAAATTGAGCACAAAGAGCACGTAGGGAGACTGCTGCAGATGGTCCCATTAAAGACACTGCTACTCTGAGGAGCTGCCTGCAGTGAGAGGTTCTCAGTGGCACGACCCCAGCCATCCGCAGCCGTGGGTGAGGGAGGCCACCTCTCTCCCACAGCCACTGTGCTGAGAGCAGAGAGGAGTTCATGGGAAAACTGAGGACATGCACCCTTCGTGAAATCCTGGTGGGTTTGTTACTCTTCCTGCAGAAACCTTGAACCTTTTGTTTAGAGTAGTCAGTGGGAAGCTTAAAGGCACTTGAAACGGCTTCCGACCCATTTTTGATGCTGGTAAGAATTACAGATGAACGAGCCTGATAGGATTAGTTGATTTAATGCATGTTTTGGGTCCATTTTGCAATTAAATATGCTTTCATTTTTCACAAATGTTTTTCCAGTTCAATTTAAAAATTACTCTTGGATGAGATGGGCAATATCTCAAACTCTCTGCCCTGTTCAACAATCAAAGCATGTAGTAATATGGACAGGGAAACCACTGCTATTATTAGCCCTTTTCTCAAACTATATAATTTACTGTTACTGCTCTGAGTAATTTGAATTATTAACACAGTACTTATTTTTAATTATTATTAATACAGATATTCTGTGTTAATAGCCTAACTGATGAGCCAATGTATATTCTGAGTGCCTTTTAAAATTTCCAGATTGACCACAGTTTCCAGCAGTGACAGCTACAACAGCTACCCTGTGACATAATGGTTCACCCAACCCTGTACCCATAGACCTGTAGTGAATCTTCCTGTGGAAGTCGAATGGCACAGGTCTGTGCCCAAGTCCCGGGCTGACGTGTGTGGCTCTTCTGTCTTTTTTCTTAATGTTTTTATGGAAGAGCAGAACTTGCTGGAAACATCTTCCTTACAGAGAAGACTTATGAGAAACATTATGTGCTTTAAAATAAGGCATAAAATGTACTCACTGATCAATTTTCTGTCCTCATTAAGTCTCTCAGAGGTGAGCTCAAGGGAAAAAAATAAAGATGGGAAGAGCTTGCAAATGAAGTCTCTTTATTTAAAATGAAAAAAAGGTAACTCAGATACTTGAAACTCAGTGGCTTGAGAGATGGAGAACAGACTCAGTTATCATAATGTTGTGAAGCTGCACTACCACATGGATTATTTTCACTGTACTATCAGACGTTTAATGTGTGTGGGTAGCCAGTGTTCACTTTTTGTTTGTTCTAAATATTTCATATGTGTAATGTAGTGTAAGATGTAGTTCCCGTTTGTTAGAACAGAACAGAGATTGATCGAGCAAAAGAACCACTCATCAGTGTTTACACACACTACAAATTTAATGACAGATACATACTAATACTAGAAAGTTGATTCCTGTAATATAGGATATGGAAGAAAAAGCACCCAAACTCATACCTTGAATCTAGAATTACAGTTTAAAAAATAAAAAGTCTTCTACTAGGTAATCCACTTCAAGTAATTACTCCTCTGGACTTTTAGACAAAATTTCAGAAGTGTGCAAGGTGAAATAATTCTCTCTTGTTCCTGGATGCGCACATGAGATTATTTCTGTGTTGTGTTCCTGGAGATTACGGGAGTTCACAGAAGAGCGACTTTCTAGCTTCCAGCATGCAGGAAGGTGTCTGAAGCCAGCAAGATCCTTGCTCCCAGAGGTTCACAGCTGAAGCTCTGAAACTCAAGTTTTTCACCATACAGAGTTCCCTGATGCCACCTGTTGCTTGAGTTTGGGGTTTTGAAAGGAGGTTGTTACTTTGCTGTCTGTTTGAGGTGAGTCTTATTTCTTGGATTGGAGCTCACGGTGAGACAGTCAGAAATAGCATTGAGGTACAGCTATCTATTGTCAGTATGTCTTTCCATTTGCTTGCCAGATCAGCAGCATAGCTTCAAGTTGAATGAATGAATTGTGCATTATCCTGTGATGTATTCCTTAGGAGAAAGAGAAATACACAAAACTACAAACTACATAAAAGAGGGAAGGTGAGGGAAAGCACTTGGATAATTCTGCTGATTTTCCACAATGATGCACTATTTGCTATTTTATTCTTCCCTAGTAATGTTAAATTTAAAGATACAACCTTTGTTAGAACAGTTCTTCCACCAGCAGCTTCTTATGTTTGCTGGTGTTTCAGAAAACATGTAAGATGATAATTGTTGAGTTTAGGGAAGAACAGTTTACTTTCTCCCAGATTATTGCCTATATTTGGACAGATACAGCACGCATTCATTTCACTCTTCCTTCTTGCTTAGGATTTTCACAGAACAAGAGTGGAAGGGCTAAATATGGGAGGGAGGGAAAAAAAGAAAATGGAATAAACCAGCCTTTATAATATTTGCTGTTGGGGGAGGATAAAAGGAGGATTCAATATTGAAAGCCTCAATGAGGTACACGCTATTGCATGAGCAATTGAGTAATTTAGTTTCATCTGATTGTTTCCACCAGGATGTACCTTCACTGTGAAGAGATCTGTTGATTGCCATTTTCTTGAGTTTTGCATGGAGAAGGTGGCAGTCACATGCTAATCCTCAGGGCCTGGGAATCGGGATGTGAGCACTGTGATCTGCTTTCCATCCCGTCTGCTGACTGTGTGCAGGCATTTGGCGACAAGTTTAGGTTGCACATGTCCCTGAAATTGTCTCAGCTATGGGAGGGATGAGAACAAGCCCTGGCCACCTCCAGGATCCAGGAAAACATTTAAGAAGGTGCACAATCATCTTTGCTCGTTTCTTTACTCTTTCTCAAGCTGAGGTGTCTCTAATCTTGACAATGGCACCTCAAAATACAGGTTATGGGTTAGGCACACTCAGTGATGATGTTTTATCTTTGCCAGTCAACATCCTGGAGGTAAGGGGCGATTGGACTGGTCCTTAAGCTTTACATGCAGTGAAAGGTCTACACCTTCCCTCATCTTCCTTCTCTCAGTAGGCCTGTGGAGGGAGATTGGCATCTATGTCAGGGAGAAGTGGCACTTTTTCTGAGAGAAGAGCACTGGTGTTATGTCAGAGTGGGAAGTTGAATGCCACCTTATGACTAGCCCCTTGTTACATGTTCTTTGTTTGGGGTTAGCAGTTTGATCTGTGGGATGTTTGCATGCAACTCACACATTAGAAGGTGCACACCAGAAGCCATTTGCATTGAGGAGACAATTACAGGTTGAACATGTTAATTTTTCCATATACCTCATTTGAATATGCACAGAAAAACACTTACTGCTTTTATATAGGCTGCTTTTTGATTACAGTAAGTGCCTCAGTGTTTGTTAGAGCTCAAGAACTAAGTAACTTCCAACAGTGGTTAAAATCATGGATACCTGAAGCTATTTCATCTGTGGACTGTGATTTGGCTTTCTGCAGTATCTGCCATCTTGCCCAGTTTTATCCATTGCAGCATGGCCAGTAAAGGGCCGGTGTCGTGCTCCGTGTGCTCTGTCTCAGCCCTGAAGATGCTGACTTCCTTCTATTTCAGGCAGTCGTTAGTGCTGATGAGATTAGAAGTTTATAACTTCAGGTCCAAGTCATTATTCCTAATTTAATCAATGCATTTGAAAATGTTTCCTCTAATAAAATTGTAATGACTTTACGTGATTTGTTGTGCTTATCAAAAACATGGTTTTAACATTTTCATATTTAGAGGCATTGAGCTTTTGGAGAGGAGTATACATTAGTACATCATTGCTAGGCCAATTTCCTGCCTCTTCAGCCCTCTCTCCCATAAATCAAAATAACTGAGTCAGTGTAATCACAGTGATGTACAGCCAGCGTGGCACTGGAGTCAGGCCTTTGCAAACAGCTTAAAATCCTAGGAGAGGTCCTTTGTGCAATGCGAGCGGGATTGCATCTCTGCTGCCACCTTCATCACTCGGCTGCACGCTTTGCCTCCATGTGAAATAGACTATTAGCAGGCTTATGATGAAGGGGAAAATGACCATCTATAATGTAGAGGTTTGGCTGGAGAAATGACTTTTATGTTGCAAGGGGAATGAGATATATAGCCCCCCAGGGTGGGAACTGAATTACTAAGGGAAGGCGAGAGCAGGGGTGTTACAGGAGAGCTGTAACAGAACAACAGCCTTGTTCAGAGGCTTTTCAATAAAATTAATCCAAATGCTTTGTTTTCAGGAATGTTCATGGAATGTGTTAGGACTGCTGTTTAGTTCAAATTCTGTTTTTAAACAGGCTACGCATTTGGGTTCAGGCAGGTGAGGAAGGAGCAGGGGATGTGAAGGTACTGTGTGCCAGATGGATTAGCCCCCTGTTTGAACACACTGCTGCTGCTGTTTCATGTACTTCTTCCCCAAGCTTGGCTTCTTCTGGGTGAGGCAGGGGTGGAAATCATGTGAGGGATTTTGATTTTGCAGGTGACAAACTGATGCAAGGAGGGAGTATTTGAGTGTGCTTAAGGTCAAATGCAGGGTCTCTTGGAAGGCTGACATTTTTATTAGGTCTTGGGGCCTTGCTTAGTGTCCAAAAAGCAGGGTGGAGGAGATGGCAGGGGTGGATGCAGTCATGATGGAGTGGCTGGTGCCAGGCAGTCTTTCTGCAGTGCCAGCAGAGGGGCGTCTGCTCACTGGGATTCCCTGGCCGCACTTTGGTGCTCCTCCCTGCTACCGCAGAGGAAGAAGAGCCTACCTGTATTGCAGTACTTGGGATATAAATGACCTCCTGCCCTCTGCCTCTAGTCCTAAAACACTCACTCCTCCTCAGGCAATAGTGCAAAAGCAGCATGTGGGTGAAAACACCAAGAGAGGTTTTAGTCTGTGTTATAGTAGCACGGTGGCTGGTGATACGGCAGCGTAACTGGCAAATTGCAGTAGGCAGATGGCAGGTCTCGCACTAAAAGGGAGGATGTGTAAACGATCAAAGATAGGTTTTTAACAGTCTTTTTCAAAGCCAGAAGTTTGTCACTGTATGAGTGCTCAGTCTAAACATCCCTATGAAAATTCAAGCCTGAAGTCTATTAGTGGTTTATTAAATAGTTTTGCCAACTGAAATGGATGCTGTGAATCACTGTGTGTGTGCCTGAGTGCAAGGTGCCTGGGGTGTGTTGGGCTTTCGCCATTCCACACAGCCCAGCCAGGCTGTGCCCACTGCCTCTGTGCTGGCTGACAGACTCCCCCGGGCTGGCCAACCCACCTCGGGTCTGCAGAGGACAAGAAGTAACTCTAGAAAAGGGTCATGCGCAAAACACAGATCTGTGGACAGATCGGGGCAGGGCGATGGCTGGTGAAGTGGTGGCATGTTTGGTGTTGCTGTGCAGCCTGGCTTCCCCCAGTAGGTCTCTGCCTTTGGGACTCTGTTGGGGACACATGCCTCTGCTGCCACAGGAGGGGTTGGTTTGGTTTGGCCTTTGGTCTCGAGGATGAGAACTGCTGATCATCTTCTGCACCCCCATCTTTGCCGTGCAGACCTGCGTGGTGTGTATCGCAGCTCAGTGGCTGGAGGGGTTAGCGGGGACATGCCTGTGCTCCGCAGACAGATGAAAAGATCAGGCTGGCTTTTCTTCTATTCTGACCTCTATTCTTTCTTTTTCTGTTTGATCTGTTTTAACAGCGAGATGCAGTTAAGGAGAAGGGTATTTCCTGCAAAGCGCAAATTGTCATGTGCAAATATGTAATGTAATTCAGCTCTGTGGAACTGGAATACCCTGTACCTACAGCAGCACTGGAGCTGCCCGTTAGTAATGCCTGTTTTCTTTTTTCAGCCTTTTAAATACTGCAGGGAAATAATTTTCTGTTCCTAGCAGTTGACAGGTACAGTGATGTTAGATACCTTAGGAATGAGGGTGATAAATGCAGTCACTGAGAACACAGAAATAAATTATCTGAAAATTAGGCTCAAACCATTAGCAGCTTGAGCAGCAGATCCTCGTCAAATCAGCAGCAACTCAAAACTAGCTCAAGTGATTAAACTGTCCTCTTTTTATTCAATGTCAACAATTCAAGTCTCAGTAACTTTTCTTGAGAAGTAAATGTACTCCCTGGAGAACTGTGTTCCTTTCTCAGGTGCTCTTTTAATGAGGTGTCAAAAGCTCTTTAGCTTGTTCACTTCTGCAGTGTGCTGCCCATGCCTGAGAGCTGCTTCTACATGGGACCCCATTTATGATTTTTCTCCTGTGTTTATAATTTCTTTACTTACTTCATGTGTCATTGTTCTTTTTCCTTTCCTAATTCATCTTGCTTTCTATGACTCATGCCGTTATCTTTGTTTATGTGTCCTCTCTGCTTAAGGGCTTCCCAATCACTGTAAGAATACATTGCAATATCCAACAATTTATGGTCTCTCTTATTTAATTTGTAGCCAGAAAATTAAGTTAAGCCATGAAATGGGCTTTACTTGTGGAATCAGAGAAAGTGATTCTGCAAACAGCTAGCAGCATCAGTAGGGCCTGGATGTCTATGATGATGGAACCAGCCAAACTATGTGTGAACTTAGTAAGTCAGGGTGAAGCTGGTGGCTAGTTTGAGGTGGATGAACAAATTTTCTGTCTGCGTTGAACTGAAGAACCTCTGGAAACATCAGCACACACAGTAGCTTTGAAAAAAAGAGCTGCAGGTCTCACTTCAGGCCAGTGATCCGGTGAACCTGGGATGTAGATTGAACAGTCTGTTGATTAAAATAGTTGTGAGTTAGCTGATGGTAGTGCCAAAAGGGACCTTGGGGAATGCCCCTTGGAAGCTGTTGGTAAAAGAGAGCTGGTGTGTCAGAGCACATTAGCTCTTTTGAAGCAATTAACAGTCGGAATAAGCGGAGTTAAGTCTCCATTAGAGCAGTGGCTCTGGAGAATCAGTGTCATGCTGTGTGGCTCTTCCGTTATCACCTCTCCCAGTGAAACTCATGGATTACTATTTTTGGAGAGGTGGAAGGTGGTGTTCAGCCATTGCATCTGAGTCCCACCCAAACACAGGACTGCAGTGCCTTGGCTGGGGAGAGGCTGAGGGAGATGAGCGCTCGCTTGTGTGGGTCTGCAAGGGGTGATGTACCAGTGGTGGACTTCAAGGCTTGGGATTTGCTAAGGGGACAGCTTTTGTCTGATGAGTAAAAAAGCTGTTTGCAGTTTCCTAAGTCATGCATTAGGCATGCACTGTGCTGAGACACTGCATTTAGGAGCTGTTTGCTTTTACATTCCCTTGCTATTTGAATAACAGAGTTCATCTGGGTAGTCCCTGATCCTGTGAGCATGTAAGTGTCAACAAGAGGTATGTTTAGGAAGAAAATACAACCCCAGGACTTAATTCAGTGGTGCTCAGTCCCTGATGCTAGCTGAGCAGGGTATTGCTTGAAACTCTTGCTCTTAGGTATTTCCTCTTCTTTTTTTATTTACATTAGGGAGAAGATAAATCTGGTCAGCAGCACCTGTGCATCACTACTGACATTTTAATTTTCAGTTAAAAGATTTTTAATTAAAATCTGACATCGTGTGGTGTGAAAAATGAGAGTGAATTGAAATGATGCATGCAGACTGAAATAATGTCGATGTATGTATTAGTTTCAAGAACAGCTCTATCTGACTAAACCAATGTATGCTGGAAGGGACTCTGGTTGCTCCTTTTGTATAAATTCTGCCATTATTCTACCAAGGTAATTATAAGGAAAGAAGTTTTGTGCTCGTTTTCCCAGTTTCTCTCTGCTGCAGTTCTTCCTCTATCATTCTGCCTTTCTTTGCCCTTCTGGATGCTGCAGAATCATCCCGACAAGACAGGGTTGCTCTGTCTGTTTCAAGGAAATATTTGTGTGGGAGAAAATGTTTGCTCTTGAAATGGCTCAGAACATACCAAGTCATTTACAATTGTACAGGTTGCATTTGGGAAGGAGGTGGTGAAATCCCTTCACGGCCTCTGCTCATGCCTGTGTGCTCACACCCACGTGTCCTGTCTGAAGCCATGGGACTTAAGGCAGCTTTATTCTCAATTACCTATGTTACTCACAAATGGAATATAAACATGTCCAGGATGTGTATTTAAAACACGTTTGTTTGCCAAGCATTGTCTGTCTCTCTGCACAGGCTTGAATAGGAAAAGAAGAAAAGATTTTCCAGCCTTTTAGTCCCATTCTTCCCTGTAGCATAAACACCTGCATCTTGTAGACTTAAGATACATTTTCTGTCTCTGAAAATTCTGGTTAAACTCTGGGCAGCCTGTGAGACTGTGAATATGCTCTGCTTGTGAACCTGGTTTTGGACCAGCTCTGCACAAAGTGCAGAAATAAACATTTTTTTTGTGTCATCATTGTTTAAGCGTAGAAGAAGGAAATGGCAGAGGTAATGGGGCATGCCTATGTATCTTTTCTGTTATTGCATGAACAAGAAAACTCAAATACAAAAAGGAAAAACAATTACACTGAAACTTTTAAGTAAGAAACCAGCATTTGGTATTAGCCAAACTGAACTGTTTATTACATCTTGTTTAATTATTGTGGAACTTGTGGTCAAAGGGATATGGTTTAGCTTAAGAGGTTTCAAGTCCATTTCTCCTGCCTGCCCTCACAGTATGTTTATAGTCAGGAATAAAAAGGATTATCTTTCAGATGCATAGTCATTTTTTTCTGAAGATATCCCAAGCAGTCTAATTGAAAAAAAAAACATTCAGGAATGGTGGGCAGAAACACCTTGCTGTATGCTGATATATTCCTACACCATGAAGATGTGATTCACAAGACGTGTAGGTTTGATACAGAGTTAGAGCAATCTCTGAAAACAGAGGGGTAATTTTGTGGCCCAATATAACAGCGTGTCAGCAGCATTCACAGCTGCTCTGCCCTCTGCTTCCTGCACGACTGTGGGTGAGTGTCTGAGATCAGAAAAGCACTAAAATATCTTTTAAGTTCCACTGAATACAGTAGATCAGTGTTTAAACATTTTATTGATTCAGCAAGAGCTGAGGATGTATCATCAGCTCTGTGCTTCGTGCAAAGCAAAGCAACCGAACTTCTGCTCAAGTGGATGTTCCTCTGGAGTCAGATTTGTTGCTTCAGTGGTTGGTGTATCAGTACCTCTGTATACAATGATATGTGACATCTGCACTTGAGCTTTTCAGAAATGAGATGCGAGGAAAACCTGCTTCTATCCAGTCTTGTATGTTCTCTAAGTTGGATTTCAGAATTTGATTTTAAGCCTTGTGTTTTCAAGCAGCAGAGAAAGAAAAAGCTCACCAAGTTCAGCATTAAGGTATCCAGACTGAGCATGCCATCAGAAGTAAGCCATAGGGTAGCAGACCAGCTCAATTAATACTCTAAAAATGTTCTACCCTTCAGTTCTTCACAGGTGTACTTACTTCCCTTCTACACTTCTCATAGCCATGTTAACCCTGAAATCAAAGGGTGTATTCATATCCCTTCCAAATGTACTCTTTGTAGTTTGGCCAATTTGTGGATGGTGTCGTTTCCATAATTCCATATGCTTTCCTAATCTTGCATGTGAGTTTATTCTGGGGCACGTTGTTATTGATAGGAGAAAATGATGTTTTCTGTCAGGATTTAGGAAGGGACCAATGATAGAGGTTGGGCTGTGCCAGCCTTTTGATACAGAAACAGCCCAACGAGAGTCTCTGTGTGGCAATGTGGCAGTGCACAGCACTCACTGAATGACAGCACTTCACTTGGGGCACTTAGACAGGTGTTTGCATTTTCAGATAACAGCAAATGGCTGCAGGATGAATCATTCATTTTTCATGAAGGCGTTAATACCATTTCAGTTTGCTGAGCTACAGCAGTGTGCTTTGATCAATAGAGGAGATTCAGCAATTACAGAGGAGCTGACATGCCTCAATTTACCTAGTAGCTGAAGAACTCATTGACAGGTAATTGAATTGGCTTGGGAAAATTAGTACGTAGTTAAAAAATGTTTGCTACTTTATTACACACAAAGAGTTGGTTATTTTTCTTTTCTCAGTTAATAATGTTCCCAACTGAAAAAACTGTCTGGAAAAAAAGAATTCATTTTGTTCATGTATAGGCAGAAGGAGGAAAATATTTTCCATAAGCTTCAATATTGATTCAAAATCGAAAAACAGCAGAGACAAAACCCACTGAAATTAATGAGCTATGGAGTTTACTGTCTGTGGTAGTTCTAATGGATTTTACTTTATCTATCTGTAAATTATCTGGTGCTACCACAGTGTTTTGTACAGTTCTCCAGACTCCAAATATACCTTAAAAGAATGTGGCCAGGAAATATAAATAAGAATGGAATTTCCATGAAACTCAACCATTGCTTCTGTGAGCTAGATTCGGCTTTTATTACATCCAGGTAAGTAAAGAACAACTGCTTTGTGTGAACTAAGAAGACTGAATCTGATTCAGAATAATACTAGTATTAGGGCATTCATATTTTACTGTTGCCCCCCTTCCTGAACTACAAGACTGAAGCATGTGCATATTGTTCAGTATATAGAAAGACATTGTCCACATTATTTTCTGTCTTCTATATTTTTGCTTTAAGAAACACGAAGATAGTGTTAGAAACTGCACTGAAAACCAGTGTATTCTGTGTGCAATAAATAGAGCCCTTGTGCAATTACATAAGGTAGTTCAGATGAAAGAGTCACTATGTTCTGTGCCTGAGAGAGGAGACTTAATTAAGACAGACAAATTCTCCAGGGTATAACAAAGCAGTTCTCTGGATACAGTCCTGATTATGCTGTATTTCTTTTAAATTCATTACCAAAGTCTTCATTATTATAATTAAACAGATAGAAAATATGTCTGCACTTCATTGCATAAAGCTTTGCTTTAGGGTCAAGACTGGAAATGTTTTGAAGAGCTTCGAAATTGAAAGCTGGCAGGCAAAGCAAATGAATTCTATAATTTTCTGCAAACTATATAATTTCTTAATTATTATCTTTTTTAGTCTGTCATTAAAAGACAGAAACATTTATAAAATAGCTAAATTAAAAAAAAAAATGGCATATTTAGGGCAGCATGGTTTTCCTGCAGCCACCAGATAGGAAAAAAAAAAAGTGTCATCTGTAAAATCGGAGTTTGAAAGTTGGCTTCTCTTGCATAAACTGGATTTGGAGCAGCCCAGCCTGAGAATGAGTGCGTGTCCCCTGCTCCCCTGGGCCTGAGGCACTCACTGCTGACAGCTCCCTGCCCACCTCTGGTCTCTTTTTCCAAGAGTTACCAGGTTCTGCAGCTAAATGGAGGTGTATTATTTTACCCTTTATTTACCTTGGAGCGACATGGTGAAGAGTGTTCATTGCTCATGCGCCCAGCTAGAGAACTGATGAAAAATTACAAGAAAGAAGAAAAGAGAATTATTTTAGAGCAAGAAGAAGGCTCCTCCTTAAATTTTATCTTATCATCCTAAAAAAACCACACCAACAAACTTAGAATCTGTGTTTCCCTGGTGGGAAGGATTAGCTCTAAAAGTCTTGAAAGGCCAGAGCGCTGATGTTTAACAAGCAGTTGAGGAGTTGTTGGATGAATAAATACACAGGTACACCTCTTTTATGCTGAGTGGGATACTAACAAATGAACTGTGTGAGCCTGGGGACTGAATGTGTGTCTAAGTGTTGGTAAGATTAAAGCTGAAAATGAGCATCTGCCACATCACAGTTGTTGAAAATCATAATCTATTTTATTAAAGTGCCCACTGAATTGACTGTTGAGTTCTGAGCTGATTTTTGGCCATGGAAAAGTGTTTGCTAATTGTTAGCAGCATTTTCCTCTGAATACCTTTCCTTCAGGTTTTTTATGCTTCTTATAAATATTTTCCATCCTTGTGACTGAATTAATGTAGAAAGCATCAGGTTTGCTTGGCAGGCATGGCTTTTGCATAATTCTCTGCAGCATAATTTTTGTCCTGGGTTTTGAACCATAGCTCACTTATGCCATGCTTTTTTTGCCACCACTGGTGCACACTTGCAAAATTAAACATCGCCAATATTTAACAGATGTATTTTAGATCCTTCTTGAATTGCTTTAGTAAGAGTGTCTGTTGGTGTTAATGACAACCATGCAAGATGCTAAAGGAAGCTTGTGGTTTAGCAACAGGGCCTGTGGCTTTCCAGCCTCAAGAAGGCAGATAAAATCTTGGACCTTCCAAACCAAAAGACTTCCCAAAACCACTGGCGTGGCTGTTCCCATCCCTGCTGCTAGACACCCTCTCTTCTGTCATGTGTAGCACCCCTAGGCCAGGGTGGATGGAGGATGGAGACCTTGGCAGAGGCTGCCTTGTCTCTGAAGGTCTTTAGATTTGTGCTTCAGAAACAGTTTTGAGTCTTAAGGAAATAATGAGTCCAAATCCAGAGCAGGTAGTGTTTCCTAAGGGGTCTACTGGGGGTCATGAACAGAACTAAAAACCAGGGGGTTCTAATTTTTCTGGCTACAAACCAAACATTTGTCGCCTTGCTCAGCATTTTCTATATGTTGCAAGTGTGCAAAACTATTGGAGATTTGAGGTGTTACTTTCTCCTCATAAAGTACTAAGTTATGTTGCAGTTACAGTATAATTGTACAGTGATTAGATTTTATTTTTTTTTAATACCTCTATTGCCACTAATTCATAATATTTACCTATTAGCTGGATGGAAGCAATTACACCAGGCTGGTGATATACTTAAACCATAAAAATACATGTGCTGTGTGAAACCTGAGGGACAATAATATTCAGATACAGAGCTAATTTAGTTGTGAGAAAAAGAAATTATAATTTTTTGGCAAAATATATGACCAGAATAAAATTCCATTATAATTGCAGCCCTGTATAAGCCAAATGAATGATTTTTTCTCACCCTAAGACTTGAGCTCCAGGAAGTAGGAGAGCCCTGCCCTTGCAGGTGGATAATTTTGAAGAAATGTGATAAAAATTATAGCACAGCACTACAGCACAAATCACGTATTCTTTAAATAAATTGGATGTTTACAATTCTGCAGTTTGCTGTGAAGGTTTATCAAAGCACGAGTAACTTGCATCATTTACTGCTGATTTTAGTGAGTAATGCAAACATTCAGGGTCTGCAGTGGTAAAAATTCTGAATACGCCCACTTATTAGAGTCACATAATATGATTTAGTGAGGCTACCACAGCTGTCTCTTGCATACTTCCTTTGTATTAATGGGGAAATTTGTGGTTTGCTTTCAAGGGATGCATTTAATTTGTTATACTGTTGCTAAGTAGACCGTCGAAGCCATTGTTTTGCTTGTATGTGGTTTTTAGACCTGTCAACTCCTTCTTCAGTGTAGCAGCATGATTCATGGCTTTATGCAGCCTGTTCTCATACAGCAGGTGTAATTTAGACCTACAGCCTAGCTCTTCAGCCTAAGGCCATTGAAGGTGAACATATTGTATGTGCTCTGCATGTAGTTGCAAAGCTAAAAAGCTGTAGATGAGGGTAAAATACTTCAGAGTTTGTCATATGTGCATACATCCAGACATGCCACGATACCTGTATGTACATCTGTAGAGAAGCAATCAGCAATTCTCCCTAATCCTGGTTTGGGGATGAAGCTCATTGACAAGGGGTAGCAAGGCCCAAATAGGACAAGCCAAGTCCCCAGGCATGGCATGTGTGCAGGGAGGTGGACCATACACCCACCCACACCAGGCAAACTGGGGTGTGCTGAGGCTGCCACAGGGATTTGTCTTGTTGGTGCCTGTGCCCCTGCGGAAAGCTTGTGCACCAGCTGTACTAACTCCTACACCTCAAGGATGCTTTCCGAAATTGATAAACAATTTCCTTGCAGGAGTTAATGCATTGTTAGATATACTGAAACTTGCTTTCTTCTCTCACAGAAAGCTTTAGACAGCATGCACAAGGCAAAATTTCACCCCTATTCTAGACCAGCTAAAACAATACTGCTGTTTTGCACACATAGTTCATATCTGGCTTTATGTATTCTAGCTCAATGTATTTAATAGTTCAATTATGAATGACAATCAACATTTAAAAAATGTATTCCCATTAAAAGTTTCTTTATTTTATTGATTTTTGTAACTTCGTTGCTGAATTTAGGGATTGGGGTTGATTTGAATCGGCATAAATGTGATTAATGAAGAAATAATTTAAGTTGATTAAAAAGAGCTTAAAATAATGTGATTAGACTATGGAGATTTGGGTGGCTTATTGGATTACACATTTTATTCCTAGAGGATTGTTGTAAGATTTGGAATGAAATTAAATTGGTCATCCTGTTTTGGGCCCCTAGTGCCTGGTAATCTCCTGTGTCATGATACCAGGCAAGAGTCTCTTTATAGTCACATTCCATGGTTTTGTCTGGAAAAATACCAGATTGAATTTTTGAGCTAATAGCTAAATAATCAGGCCAGAAGATACCACTAAAATCTGCTATGCTCTCCATTGTATAAGGCTGAATGAAAATTGTGTTTGATCTCATGGGTCACCCTTTTGGAAGGAATCAGGTGCTGATGAATGCATTTTTAGTGAAGGAGACTCTCCTGCCATCCTCGAGAAGCTGTGGCCACCATCAGTTCTCCTCACTGTGGGTTGCTTTTGGTATGGTTGGTGGCAGGGTGTAGGGTAATTCTGTTTGGGTTTTTTGCCTTTTTAAGCCTGAGCTTTACTTTGAATGTGTCCTCTGAAGTTTTTCCTTGTAATCCTTTCGGCTTCTGCAATTGTTTCTGACCAGATAATATGTGTATTTGAACTAAAAGAATCTAGAATCTCTTATTCGAATGTGTTTTCCAGAATCTTCCTGATTCTTGTGGCTCTTGTGAGCTCTCTTCAGTTTTCAAGGTAATTTATAAACTAAGAGTATCACATGATGGACACAACCAAGGATTTTAGAACTTTTCTGTTCTGAGTAGCTAGTATGTTTATACAACCAAGTATATACCATTGCAATCTTTTTGTTATATTCAGCATTCAGCATCTGCGATGACAAAAAAATATGTCTTTGTCATATTTTTGGTCATATTTTTTTCCCCAAATTATTGTTTACTGGTCCAAAGTCCTGTAAATAAGGCCTGCTCCTTGTGCTTCTAGGTTTTTGACTTTGTATTTTGGTCTTATTGGAACATGGCTTTTTTTGTTGTTTTATTTTCATGCAATGCTTGTCAAGCAGTCTTTTGACTTTTGATCACCGACCCATATTCTTTGTTATTTGTCACCATTCAAATCTTGTTTCATTTCCACACTCTGTGTCTCCTGACTTTCTGCTTTCTTCCAGGTCACTCTAAAAATGCCAAATGGCATTGGGATAAGAATGGGTCCCTGCAGGATCCCATGTGAAGCGTATCTACATGATGAGTGTTTCACATTGGATATTGCATTTGAGTGAGACATATCATTTATCTTTTGTGTGATCTATTTAATGTTTCCTGAGGTCCTTTCATTGCTATATTTTCATAATTAAAATGTCATTCAGTACCAAGTCAAATGCATTACATAAACCATAATATATTACCATCTATGTATATTACAATGACTTTATTATGGGTATCAAGCCAACTTTAAATCTCATAAAAGAAGACATACCATGTTAGTCTGACAAGCTCTGTTTTCCGTAATGTTGGAAATAGTTAATGCAAATATTATTTTTATTGAAAAATACCCACTCACAGATACGCTGCAAAACCATCACTCAGAGGTGTAATGAAGGGGAGTACCAGTAGAACAAGTTTTTTCGTAGGTCTTTCTAAACTCATTTGGCTTTTCCTCCTTAGTTACTACTTGAATTCTCTTACTGTCATTTAGAGAATAAATGCTCTTTTGTACTATTAACAATACCAGTGTTCTTGCTTAGTGATGGACTGCTGGTGGGATTCAGACTCTTAATTTTCAAATGAACTGTCTGGACCTTCTCTGCTGTAACTGCCACCTACCACCAAACCCTTCTGCTTGTGTCAGCTCCACTGTTGCTATTTCCTCCTTTGTCTATCTTCTTTCTTTACTAATTTCCTAATTTTCCTCACCTTACTTTGTATGAATTTGTGCGTCACGGAATGTGGTGCGTGATGCTATTCTCCCAGGCAATGTGGGAATAAAAAGCCCACCTTCTATATATCCAAAGGCTTCAAGCCCAGTAAGTTGTATCTAGTCTGAATGCTAGCACTCACCGGATCCTGTGGATCACTGGGGTTAGTGCCCCAGTTGATTCTGCACTGGGAGTGCAAGCCGTGCATTCACCCCAAGACGTGGGCACTATGAGGAGCGTGACCACAGCAGCATGTGCAGCAAGCCGTGGCTTCTCCACTGGCAGGACCCGTATGGACTCCTATGGATAGTGGGAAGTTGCTCTGGTCTCTTGTGTTTTTGAAGGAGATTATGGCAGTGACCTCTGCACTAGCTGCGGAGCTGTCATATCCCTGACTAGCAAAAGAGGTGAACATTAATGCTGTGTTGAAAGTGCAGATATTGCACTGCTTGTTTTCCTATTCCCCGAGGCTGTGGCAGCCCTTATGTCAGGGTAATGCTGTAACTTAGTGAGCCTGCGCAGTGTTTGATAGTGATACTTTAGAGTCCTTCTGGTCACGGTGCTGAGAGCTGTCAGGAAGATGCTGAGACACTGGGTTTTTGGTGTTTGCCTGCTCTTGATTTAATTTCTTCTTTATTTTTTTTCTACTGTGAGTTCAGGCTGGTGACATGCCCTGTGCACTCGTAGAACCTTTGTTCCATGTCTGTATAAAGAGTGGACAGAGCATGGCTTCCCATCCATCCCTTCTGTGGGGTGGCTGGACATTTTCTCCAGATGTAGCTCATTCTACCATTATCCAGGGTTTGGTCAGTACAAGGCCCCACTACTGCAGCCACCTCCATAAACCTGCAATCAATGCAGCAGTTCTAAGTAGATATAAATGAGGGCAGTTCATGTTGCCTGAACGCCATCAGTTACGCTTGGTGCTGGCTTGTCTCCAGATCAGATTTAAGGCATGCATTTGATCTATTACATCTAAGTAACTTTGAACCTTCCAACCTGAGAGACTGTTCTGCTGTGCCACCTACCAAGAGTGGTGGTCAGCTAAAATACTCAAGACAGGTCCTTAATAAGGACCGCTGGTTTGGTTACTCACATCCTCCCTGGTCTGAAACAGCACCATCTGTTGTATTCTGATACAGACTGCTCAGCACAGTTTACTGCTCTGCAGATGGGGATTTGTAGGAGCTGTGGTCTGCTTTGTGTGGAGGGAGGAGCTCTGTAAGACAGGTCTGGGATTGCTGTAGGGCTACTTGCTTTAAGTAGACACCCCTATTTATTTTTGCCCCAGATGCATTCACAGGAGAATCTGTAAAAGAACAAGGGTTTGTACAATGGAGTTCTGGGAATGCTGCAGCCAAGATCTCATTTTCCCAGGGCTTGCTGCTACTGCATCTGCTTTCAGAACCTTTCTCAGATTTATATTCCCTTAGAGCATGGGGATAAATTCAGTCTATGTCCAAGGTGCCCCTGGAGCCTCAAGGGTTACAGCCTTCAAGCAACCCAAGTACTTGGAAATAACTGGGCATTTGGGGGTGGTGGTGGTTGGAGATCCTATGTCCAGTGGGCTGTGTCAGTCCCAAACTAAAAGCCTCCTCCCAGCTGAAAGTAGATCTGGCACTTGAAGTGTCATAAGTGAAGATCTTGGTCCACAGGGTGAATGAAGATGAGCCATGAAAAGTCTTCTGCATCAGGTGGGGTCTTCCATAAGGCTATACAGAGGCATCGTGTATGCATATTGAGGTGTCATACAGGAATTTATTTCTCACTGTATATACTGATTAATACCTAAAGGGATACTTGCACCTTTATTCAGGCCTGTCCTTGTGGAAACCAGTTGAATAATGAAGTGTAAAGGGAAAACTTCAGGAACAGTGATGGCAGAAGGAGCTGTGAAGTGGTAGCCTCATTACAGGCATTCATGTTCTTGTACTCTTGGAAGCTTCCTGACTTTGGCTTCGTGGCCCTAATTGTAAAACCAGGAAGAAGTAGTAACTTCAGTGTATACCATGCCAGAAAATAAACCCTTCTGGCAGTGCATGGTTTCAGTTTCCAAAATGTTTCCAGTTGGAGCCTTTCTGTGCTGCTGCTTTTTTCTTTTGCTCTTGTCATTTATAAAGCAAAGGTAAATTTTCTGCAAGGTAAAATTGGGTACATTTGGCAATAGTAGTGATTTTTTTAAAAGGCATTAAAAGAAAAAAAAGAAAACAAATAAAACGAAGCATTCCTTGAACAGCAAATAATTTTGGTTCAGACATTTCTCTCACGGATGTCCTCCAGACATGCTGCTTCATCTCCCTTCAGCCTTACACTCCATTATTTGAAAGGGATTTTTAGTAATGGATGGAAAGAGGAAAGTAGACAAGCCTTTATAATATAATCTTGCCTCCTGTTGAACTTCTCCTGCAGGGATTATTCAGTATCCCAGAATAGTTAACCTATTGTCTTCATGCTTTTCTTTCCTGCCCTTGGGGGGTGCGCATTTTGCAGGGTGACATTTCCTCCCCCTTTGATGAGAAGTTGACTGTAAAGGAATTATTATAGTTCTTGGTGACAGTCGCTACCCACACCTGATGTTTAGGTTATCCCGAGGAGCTGAGAAAAGCCCACTCTAAATGCTGGTATTACTGTTCCCTGTTCCCCATGACACTTCTCATTCTTCTGCGTCTGAGACCATTAGTCATTGCTTCTCATGACTGACGGTAGTGCTTAGGCTTCTGTGAGCTCAAGTTAAACTGCTAGTTAGTGACAACTAGCTGGATTTGCAGACATGCTGGTGTGACTATTTTGGTACATGGAAAACTGTTGGACACTGTTCTGCTGTATCTGTCCGTGTCATATTTTTGGTCTGCTTTAGAATTTCTGTTTATTCTGTTACATGTGTAGCTCAGCCTTTAAGAGCACATGTGTTAAACTTTCAATCCAATCTTTATTCCACATGCACTCAAGTCCCTGAATTATCAGGAATTTTGCCTTGAAGAGGCTGTCGAGGTTGATCGCACAGCATTAACATCTGCTCTCGCAATCTGGTGAGCTTTGCAGCTAGCCCAAGTGTGACTGGCAGTGTCCCTGCAGCTGCCTTTGCCAGCCAGGAGGTTGTTTGCTTGTTCAGCTGCTGAGCAGAGGTGGCTGCTTTGTGCCATGAGTTGTCAGCAGGGATGAATTTTGGGTAGGTAACATTTTCCTTGTTGTCTTGTGAGTTGTCACAGTGGATATCTGATACTTATATCCTGCAGGCCTTCCAAGGGAGATTAGAGGGAGCTCACCTTGCTAATTTGTTCTGATAGCAGTCTGTGAGGAGAACTGATAGAATCTGCAAAATGAGCAGTCAGTCCTGGGATGCTCTTGGAGGATGGTCAGAACATGGCTGAGATTCACAGAAGAAATCTGTGTCCTAGTAATGAATACCATTTTCCAGTGATCATTGCTACCTGTAGTAATCATGTACGGGTACTGTGGGTTCAAGCACCAAGTCACATCTCTGGTCAGATGGACTAAGCATCACACGTGCATGAGATCTGTTGGCAGCCCTGCCCCCAACACTGGCTTTCTGTGTTCTCTTTGATAGTTTATAGAAATGTTTCCTGCTCTGACTGACTTTGTTACAGAAAAATTACACCATCATTTATCAACCCACTACACAGTGCTTTGAGTGCCACTAATGACTCACTCTCTTCTTTCATGTTTAAAGGTATTTTCCCACCACAAATACTGTAAAGCTTTACAATTATGGGGCACTGGGATTCTGTCTGTGCAAAACTGAACTATCTAGAAGCATCCACAAATCCCTCACCCTGTAAATTTAATTACATTATCATGGGGTAAAAAAAACCCACAACAAAACAACAAAAAAAAGCCCAACAAACCAAATGCCAAAGAAACACCACCCCACTCCCCCAAAACACCACCCACACAAAACAAACCAAACAAAAAACAGAACCCCCCCCAAACAAAACCACCAAAAGAAACCCAAAACCAAATCATCAAAACCACACAACCCCTCCCCCCGAAAAAAAAAAAGCCCAACAAAATACCCAAAACAGCATCAAGCAAACAAACCAAACCAAACAGAAAAAAACACCACAAAACCAAACAAAACCAAAAGCAAATAGGTAGTCAGTTGGCCAGTGAAGTGTATCATCTGGAGCTTCCAGAGCAGATAGTTTTTAGGCCGCATCGGTTATTACAATCTATTTGTGAGGCCAAACTAAGCTATCTGCTATTGATTTCTTAGTGCTAGGTTCCTGGGAAATGGCAAAAGAGCAGACTAAAACTTCTCTTTTAGCAGTGGTGATACTTACTGGTGAAAATGTGAGTTGGTATTTGGGGAAATGGCTCTTAACCACCCTTAGTAAGTGTAGCCCTCAGCATCATTACTGAATTTCACATCATTTCACAGAAGCCCTGCAGCTCCTGAAGGGCTTTTGCTATCTTTGGGTAAATGATGTGTTTTGCCCTTCTCATCCTCCTTAGCAGAATCCTGGAAGGCTGACAATGATTTTGAGGCTCTTCAGGTAATGTAACTTCAGACAAATAACTCATGACCTTGACTTCCATGTACAGGGTTGCTATACAGCTCTTATTACTGCCCTGTTTCTCAACTTAATTCTCAACAAATTATGTCCTATAGTTCTGACAAAGGGGGTGGAATGAAATGGAGAGCATGTTATTCATATTTTTTTTTAATACCATATATTTATTTCTGTTAGTTCTCTGATTTAAACAGCAGAACATTGAGCGGTCAAAGATCAGGATGGATGGGGTGGAGTTTTCCCACAACTGCTGATGGCTTACTGATCCTACTGTTTACACATCCAGCCCCTCTGACGAGGTTGATGTGTTCAACAGGAGAGCTTCTCCTATTTTGGGAGTGTGCTTAGACTGGAGCTCTGAATCCCTCCTTTAGAAACGTTTAGAAAATGTTAGGATGGAGTCAGGCCAACACTCAGATATGTCTCCCTGGTGTTAACTGATTTCAGAGTAGCTGCACGTACGCTGCAAGCTAAGCACGTGTTGAAGTGCTCTTGCTCAGGAACAGAAGTTGGAGTCAGCCAGTTAGGTCACCTTACAGAGGGTGTCCAACGAAATGAAGGAAACCATAGTTTGAGTCACTCTGTAAGGTGTGTCTTGCCTTGGAAAGCACAAGGTTTCCCATGTAACTAGGGATGTCCTTTCTGTACAAGTACAATGCATGCAAAGTGGTTGTGTTTGTTTCCACTACAGAGCTGGGTTATCTCTGGTAGAGAAGGTCTTAGGGTGGAAAATCTACAAATTGCTTGTTTTCACACTGATGTAGATTTCTCTTTTTTGGCAAATGACATCCTTTCTTTTCATTCTTTCACTGCCACAATAGATTCAGTGACTGGGGATAAAGGGATGCCCTAGGCCAGTTACTGTGCGGTAAGATCAATTTTGATGGACTTAGTACCTTGGAGAAAGATGCTAATATTCAGGGGTATGAGATCACTGTGCTTTCTGATTGCTTTGCTTAACAAAGGGAACGAGTGCTGTTGTGTGGGTGAACACTGTAGAGAATATTTCTGATAATTTGCAGTGTGAATGTTTTTGGCAGGTAGTGCAAGAGATTGGTTTTGCTGTTTATTCACATAAGATGTTGGCAACTTTTAGTTTGCCAAGTGGTTGTACTTGTTCCTGTTCTTAGCATCCAGTGAAAGGTAAAAAGAAGCAAAAGGTAAACCAGGGAGTCAAAGTGTATTTAAATCATCTTCTCAGGGCTCTGATGCGAGTGGAGCTCAGTGAAGGGAGGATGCTTCCTGAAGAAAACGCTCCTCTGCTCCCCAGGGTGATCCCTTAGAGCAGGAGGTGTGTGTGGCCTGGTTAAACCATGGTGTCAGGATCTTGAGATGCTTGTTGGAGCAATATGCATATAGTAGAACAAAGGTGAACACCTGGCTTGTCAGGCTGAGAAGACAGCATTTGAGCTTACAGAAACACGTTTTGAGGTTTTGCAACACTAGAATAAAAAATTCTTCATTATTATGAATGAAAAGTGTCCCATTAAATCTAAATTAGCAGCTCTCACTTTGAAAGACTAAGTTCCTGTTCTGTGGAGAACCAAGAGTGGAAGAGCTGATGAAGTAATAAGCTCAGTTAAGCAACTGCAGTTTTTCAGGGTTTGTGCCTTATACGGTAGATTGGTGACATTGTTAATATCAGTAAAAATATTCCTATCCATGTCAGTAAACTTGTTAATTTTAGACACTAGTCTGTGAATTAGACTTGAATTCTATTCAACCGATTAAAAGATATAGGGAGGTCCTACTCAGAGATGAAGAAGTGCTGTTGTACAATTCTGTTGTTTTTACATACCACCAGGTATGAAATCAGAAGTATACATCAAAAATAAAAACAGGGAAAGGGGACACAGAGGATAATCCAATTCTCTCCAAAATCCCTGAGCAGTTAAGACTAAATGTTAAAAGGCAACTTTTGTTGATTGTCCATGAGGCCAGTTAGTTTTTTTCCCCACCTTAGTACCACCACCCCCACTCCCCCTCCAAAAAAAACAAACCAAAAAAAACCACCAAAAAAACCTACCACCTGATTAATTTTGTGGCTTATTTTCATCAAAAAGCACAGGTAGCTTGGAACTAAAAATTATTTGCTTTCATTTTCTTCAGAAAAAAATCAGTCACATAACAATTCCCACCTCTCTAGCAAAGACAAAATGGCAGACCTGTAGCTAAATCAGTGGTGATGATGCTCTGATGAGTTTTCCAGGTCTGGCCCTGAGGAGTGCTCTCTGTAAAGGAAATGCAGATTCAAAGGCCATTAATACACCTTCATGCGAAAAATAATCTTATTTAATCATCAATCTTACATCTAAATATTGCTCCTGTAAACCTAAAGAAATAAGAAAGAAAAAGCTCTTCTAGAGCCCATGAGGGAATGAGTTGTATTTGTTTGTATTCATTTGTGTCTTTTGCTTGAAGATTATCATGACCATAGCTGTGTATTAAACTACAGCATGTTAATGCAAGAACAGAGTATTTTAGCAGAAAATTGCAATTTGAAAAGTAGCTGACCTGAGGCACTTGCTTCCTTGGCTTTCCTCCTATTTTTTTAAGACCAGTTCTTGTAGGAAGTATTACAATAAATGGCCAGAGTAATTGTCAGGAGAAGTTGTGACAGTTTAATGAGAAATCTTTAGCATAAGGAGGAGAGAGGTTTTGGTTTTGTTCCCAGCAGATCCTGTACCTTTAAATTCAGTTGCTGGGGGCCTGGGGTTTTGGAAATATTCTGAAGGTTATTGAATGAAGTGAGTGAATAATAATAGCAATTCTGTGAAAAAATTATATTGCCTGATTTACTGAAAATATCTATGCAAACAATGAGTGGGGATGTTCTTACAAGCACCAAGACTGCTGCTTTGTGGCTTGGAGATTTACACAGGGTCCTGCTGGAGCACAGAGCAGCAGCAGAACAGATAAGGGTGGATGGAGGCCACTGCTAGAGCAGGGGTTGCATTGAGGAGTTTCAGAGGAGTATGACTTGAGGAAGGGGAAATGACACAGCAGGTAAATGGGAGCTGCAGGGAACCAGCTCCTGGGGTAGGGATAAGCAGTGCAGGATGCAAAGGGTTTTGGAGTCAGGGGTTGTAGTGTCTCAAAGCAGGTCCCCAGGGGCTGTCAGGCACCTGGTCTCTGGTGCACATCTTATGGCTGGACCTAAGGATAGCATGGGGGAAGGTTGCGTGTCCAAACCCAGCAGTTCTTTGCCTTGAGACTCCTCTTCTGCTCAAAATCCAGGCAACAAAAGTCCCTTTGACAGCAGAAGATGGACAACTAGGAAAGTATTGCTGGCAGCTAGGGAAATAGCAGGGAAAAAAAAATGTACAAGTGTTTCACTATTAATTAAAGCCTTGAATGATGTTTTAAAAATGTTTTTGGTAGCTGTTGGATAGTTTGTATACTAATGGAGTAGATGGAAATCATGCAGAGAAAAATATGATTTGCAATTTTTAATTATTGTGAGATGTTTTGAATTGATATTATGTGGGAAAAGATTTCAATTTAGTTGCTACGCT
Organism: Chloroceryle amazona; assembly: GCA_027560015.1. Taxonomy (NCBI): domain Eukaryota; kingdom Metazoa; phylum Chordata; class Aves; order Coraciiformes; family Cerylidae; genus Chloroceryle; species Chloroceryle amazona. The sequence goes on along the minus strand of JANHFX010003121.1, from coordinate 96,485 downwards.
AAAATTACAGATTGCAGAAAGCTTTGCAGGCAGCTGGGTTTACATCCAGCCACAAGTATGTAGCTGATACTGAAAGACAGTTACATGTCCGGCTAAGTATTTTCTCAAGAGTAGCTGAGTATATGACCTAAAGAAAAAGGCTTTGGGTTTCTTGCCTGGTTGTCCAGTGTTTTGTAATCCCGGTACACAGATATTACCAGAATAGCTTCCTTCCAAAGCAAATTTAGAGACAGGAGAGTGTGAAATGGGTTGGCCTGAGCAGAGGGGTATATGGGCCTCCTATAAGAGCAGTCATGAGAGCCACGAGGTTGTGCATGCCGCAGAGAGGGCTTTCTCAGCCTAGTGAGAACATCTGTTGCTGAAGGACACTAAAACATACAGATAAGAAAGCCCAGACTCTCCCGTGTGTGGGTCCTAGAGGTCTGACGCATGACTGGTTTTAGCTGTTGTTTTAGTTTCACTTGAGGTGTCCACGGTTGAAGAAAAGACGTAGAACTGAGGCAGAACACCCATCTGCCAAGGACCGAGATACCACACTTCCCCACTGGCATGCTGACCCATCCCAGGCTCTCCTCCCAGCACTGCTTCAGGGGCTTCTTCCCCTTCTCTTCCCACATAGGCTGAGACTCTTCTCATGCCTTTTCATCCTGAAGTTCCTCCTTTATTCATGATCTCTTTTAAATCCTCATGAGATCCACCCCACTTCAGGTTATGCAGACCTTAACCAGGTGCTGGAGCTTGCCACAAACTCCCTTTTCAGTTCTGAAAATGGACGTGACACAACCAGATACCACCTCCTCACAGCTGTAGTGAGTTGCTGAGATCTGGAAGGCAGTTTAATAGCTGAAAATGTCACTCCTGGAAACTTGGTGTCTCTAATACTGCAATCAATTAAGTTGCTGTATTGCTCTGTGTATTTTATAGTTCAGTAGGGAACTGAATTGTGGGAAGGGATAATATGTTGTGTTTTGAGGTTCAGAAGAACATGAATTATCATTACATAAACATATCTTCTCTATTATTTATGCACGGTCAAAGAAAACTTAGTCATTCTGATTTTTTTATGTTGTTATTCCACAGGACCCTTCAAACCAAAAATGTGGAAGAAAGAAAACAGTGTCCTTCAGCAGCATGCCATCAGAGAAGAAAATAAGCAGCGCCAGTGACTGTATCAGCTTTATGCAGGCTGGGTGTGAACTGAAGAAGGTTCGTCCAAACTCCCGGATTTATAACCGTTTTTTTACTCTGGATCCTGACCTGCAGGCTCTTCGCTGGGAGCCTTCCAAGAAGGACCTTGAGAAAGCCAAGCTTGATATTTCTGCTATAAAAGAAATCAGACTAGGGAAGAACACAGAAACATTCAGGAATAATGGACTTGCAGACCAGATTTCTGAGGACTGTGCACTGTCAGTAATTCATGGTGAGAACTACGAGTCCCTTGATTTGGTTGCCAATTCAGCTGATGTGGCCAATATTTGGGTATCAGGATTAAGGTACTTGGTTTCTCGTAGCAAACAACCCCTGGATTTGATGGAAAGCAGCCATAATACTCCACGGTTTGCATGGCTAAAAACTGTATTTGAAGCAGCAGATGTCGATGGTAATGGCATAATGTTAGAAGACACATCTGTGGAGCTAATAAAGAAACTTAACCCCACCTTAAAGGAATCAAAGATTAGATTAAAATTTAAGGAAATCCAGAAGAGCAAGGAGAAACTGACAACACGAGTAACAAAAGAGGAATTTTGTGAAGCATTCTGTGAGCTTTGCACAAGACCTGAAGTTTATTTCTTACTCGTGCAGATATCTAAAAACAAAGAGTATCTAGATGCCAATGACCTCATGCTGTTTTTAGAGGCTGAGCAAGGAGTGGCCCACATAACAGAAGAAATGTGTCTAGACATTATACGCAGGTACGAGCTTTCTCAAGAAGGGCGGTTGAAAGGTTTTCTTGCGATTGATGGATTTACTCAATACTTACTGTCCCCAGAATGTGACATTTTTGACCCAGAGCACAAAAAAATTGTCCAAGACATGACACAGCCTTTGTCACATTACTACATCAATGCATCCCACAATACATATCTAATAGAAGACCAGCTCAGAGGGCCAGCTGATATCAATGGTTACGTCAGGGCTTTAAAGATGAGTTGCCGGAGTATCGAACTAGACGTCTGTGATGGCCCAGATAATGAACCCATTATTTGTAACCGTAACAACATGACATCGCCACTTGCCTTTCGAAGTGTTATTGAGGTAATAAATAAATTGGCCTTCTTTGCCTCAGAATACCCCCTTATTCTCTGCTTGGGTAACCACTGCTCAGTACAACAGCAGAAGGTCGTGGTACAACACATGAAAAGGATCTTTGGAAACAAACTATACACAGAAGCACCCTTACCCTCAGAAGTCTACCTCCCATCACCTGAGAAACTGAAGATGAAGATCATTGTGAAGGGGAAGAAGCTGCCCTGTGACCAGGATATATTAGAAGGAGAAGTCACAGATGAAGATGAAGAGGCTGAAATATCCCGGAGACTGTCAGAGGACTTCTCAAGGGAACCGAAGTTGATCTGGCTCTGCAGGGAATTGTCCGATTTGGTGTCCCTATGCAAATCTGTCCAATACAAGGACTTCGAGACGTCCATGAAAGCTCAAAATTATTGGGAAATGTGTTCCTTCAGTGAGGCAGAAGCCAGCCGGATTGCAAACGAATACCCTGAAGATTTTGTCAACTACAACAAAAAGTTCCTGTCCAGGGTGTACCCCAGTGCTATGAGGATAGACTCCAGTAACTTAAATCCTCAAGACTTTTGGAATTGTGGTTGCCAGATAGTGGCAATGAACTATCAGACCCCAGGGCCCATGATGGACCTACACACTGGCTGGTTTCTACAGAACGGGGGATGCGGGTACGTTCTCAGGCCTTCTGTGATGCGTGATGAAGTGTCTTACTTCAGCGCAAATACCAAGGGCATTGTTCCGGGGGTCTCTCCCCAAGTCCTACATGTCAAAATAATCAGTGGTCAGAACTTTCCAAAGCCCAAAGGTGCATGTGCAAAAGGGGATGTCATAGACCCCTATGTCTGCATAGAAATACATGGGATTCCAGCAGATTGCACCGAACAAAGAACTAAAACTGTTCAGCAAAACAGCGATAACCCCATTTTCGATGAAAGCTTTGAGTTCCAGATCAATCTACCGGAGCTGGCCATGATCCGTTTCGTTGTTTTGGACGATGACTATATTGGGGATGAGTTCATAGGGCAGTACACCATCCCACTGGAGTGCTTACAGCCTGGATATAGGCACATACCCCTGCGGTCTTTTGTGGGTGATATCATGGAGCATGTTACCCTCTTTGTTCACATTGCAATAACCAACCGAAGTGGAGGTGGCAAAGCCCAAAAGCGTAGTCTCTCAGTGAGGATAGGAAAGAAAGCAAGGGAGTACACTATGCTGAGGAACACTGGTCTCAAGACTATCGATGACATCTTTAAGCTGGCAGTGCATCCTCTACGAGAGGCGACTGACATGAGGGAAAATATGCAGGTATGACATTTTTGTTGTGTGTTGGCATGTCCTAACTGTGTAAGTGAAGGTCCTGGTGTGAGCTGCAGGTAAAGCAAACTTGCTGAAGCTGGTGGAAGCTGGTGAAGGTTCAGACCCACAGCTGTTGTCAACCTGGATATTGGAAGGCTAACCGTTACGGGTGTTAATGAGCAAGCAAATGTGGATTTAGACAGAAATGTTCTAAGAATTAATATGCCCTATCTATAAACATTTCACTGGGTTTGGTTTTTTGTTTGAGAAGGCAGAACTGAGGGTGCATTTGTGTCCCCGGGCCTCAAGTCTCAAAAGCTTCATTTCCTCACTGGTCCTGGAAAACATCAGTGAGCTTTTGTTTTGCTAACAGTGAGGGTTATGCTCTTAATGCTCTTAATTTTCTTTCTCTGGGTACATATAAGAAACCGTCGGTGGATGTGTCATTAAGGTCTTGTCTGCACCAGAGAAACCCACTGTGTAAAGGGCAGCATGTGTCCCTGAGCAGGCGTTGCCACGGTTTGTCCAAGGGCTGCAGTTGTTCAGTGTAGGCACTGAATGCCACTTGGATTGCAGTTTCCTCCCCGTGAGTGGCGCTGTCTCAGCTGGCTGGGCACTGGCACAGACACCAGTGCCATGTCTGGGCTCAGGGGGTCTCCTGGCACCGTGTCCGCCTGCCTGTGCTGCTCTGACAGCAGTTGGAGCCTGCCAGGGATGTTGGGTCCCAGGTGCACAGCACAACTGCCCGAGTTAGGCCTCCTTGGTGGTCAGCAGGAGGTGAAGCAGCAGCCAGGCCAAACAAGAACCAGCCTGCCCAGTGCTCTCCTCTGCGGTGGGGTGACTCTGAGGGTTAATTAAGAGGCAGGTCAGTTCTGAGGTCCAGGCACTGCCTAGAAACAAAACTGAGCAGCATTAAACAATGAATTTTCTTTAATAAATAGTTGAAATCAGCCATAACTATCTCCTTGGTAAAGATACAGAAACAATTCCTTTTTGTTTCTTGAAAACAGGAGAAAAATGCGTAGCACTTCATTGACCCTGTTCTTCTGGACAGAGTCTAAAGCAAATTAAATGTTGGCAGCTGGAAAAGTTTACAAAATGACATAAGCTTTAAATCACTCCCGAAGGAATAGACTCTAAGCATATTTTTAAGAATGAGAAACTTCCCAGCCTTTGCTTTCCTGCAGGCCTTGAAAGCAGCTAGTTTGTATTGCTGACTCCACCTGTCTGTATGTCAGGCAGCGTATGTGAAGTATATAAGAGAGAAAACTCTAAACCTCACTTAGAAACAGCATTAAAGTAGAATTCTGTTACAAGATCATGGTCTGGGGAAAGCTTCCCAAAGACACAGTCGTTATATTTAACTGCATGATAATCTATTTGATTAATGAGAAAAGAGTCCATTAGGTGGGCATCTTCTGATGACTGTTTCTCCAGCAAGATGTGGGAGAACATTTAGAAGGTATGGGTTGTTGTAATACTTTCTTGCTTAGATTTTGTACCTCTTAGTCACTCATTGTATGACTTAAGAAGCTAAATGATGAGGGCATGTCAGCCGTACATCCATTCGCTTGATAAATAAATACATCCTGGCATGTTACTTTAGTTTGACCTGTATATCCAGTATTGATTTTTGTACATGCAACCTATGAAGGGGAAAGATTGTGTTTCTTTATGATGTGGTACTACATGGCTGAAAACAAAGTGTTTTTTTTCCTGCTTGCCTTTCCCATGGGAAATATGAGGTCTGTCAAACTTGTTCTTGATGGAGGATGATAATGACGGGAGAATGAGGCGATTACAGCATCAAAAGCAATTGGAGTCTGAACAGTTGGGAAGGGAAATAACATTTTAGGCTGATGGTTTAATATGCTGGGGACTGGAACATGTCCCTGTTGGGGCTGGATTTGAAATGCAAAATAGCTGCAGAACTGGCAGCTGGGATACCTGGGCCTGGGGAAAAGCTGGAGCTGGCAGCTGGGGGGGGCAGGGAATTCCCAGGGCTGGCAAGGAACCCCGGTGGGCACCGCCACCCCTGGGGGGCCCGGGGGCGTG
>JANHFX010003121.1:22199-90787 GCA_027560015.1 Chloroceryle amazona | reverse complement strand
TGGAACAGCCCCCCTGGGGTGCTCGGGGGCCCGGGAGACCGTGGACAGCAGGGTAGCACCGCCCCACAGCAGTGGGGAGAAGCAGGCAGGTGCCAGTGAGGTACTGGCAGGCGGGGGGACTGAGTGTCAAGCAGGAACATGGGCTCAAGTATTTCTTCTTCTTCCCCCAGAATGCCATGGTGTCCGTCAAGGAGCTGTGTGGGCTGCCGCCCATCGCCAGCCTGAAGCAGTGCATCCTGACTCTGTCCTCACGGCTCGTGAGCAGCGACAACACACCCTCTGTTACCCTCTGCATGAAGGACGCATTTCCCTACCTGGAGCCCCTGGGGACCATGCCTGATGTGCAGAAAAAGGTCCTGGCAGCATACGACCTGGTAGGTGCTGACCACTGCGACTTCTGCCATTCCACACGGGGCGCTCACTGGCCTTCACACGCCCAAATGTTTCGGTTACATGAATGAGGCTCTTCAAATGGCTTAGGCTATGCAAACTTGTCCTTTAATCGCCAAAATACCACACTGGGCTTTTTGTTTTTGGTTGGTTGGTTGTTTTTTTTAAACACGGTTGCGACTAGCACAGGTTGACACTTGAAGGGGACTTTGTTTACAAAAATAGCAGCAGTTCAGCATGTACTGGCAGCTGTTAGTAGTTGCCCTTGAGAAGTGTTGAGATCTGCATGCTGCCTTTCCCTTGCCTCCCTGCAGCGGAGGGCAAGGCCATTTGACAGGGAGCTGCAGTGTGGGAGTTCCCAAGCAGAGCTGAGCTGTCCCCTTCCCAGTCCTCCCCTTCCTGCCTTTCTGTAGCACGGGTAAGTAGTACCCATGTCCCTGACAGACTAAGGCATTGTTGCTCTTGGGGAGGGCCTGGAAAAGTTGGAAGTGAAGTTTTAAAACGCCCTTTTTTTTTTTAATGGGGAAAGTAAAGTCAGCATGGTACAGGAATACTTATAAAAAGGTAGAGAGGTGAACTGAAATAATTGCAGGTGAATTCTGCTGCTCGACCTTGTATGACATATGTCACTGCTGTGGGCGACTTGAGCAACAGCTGTGGGTGACTTCCAGCAGCAGCAGTTGCTGTCACACTGAGCCTCTCGGGCTCTGAGACTGCTCTGTTGCTCCCCATCCTTAGGAGATGGTCTACAGCAGCTGATATAGCAAACCACATAGTTTTTGCAGGCCCCAACTTAAATTTTATGCTCTGACAACCAGACTAAATCACAGTGCATTTTCAGTGCATGACAGTTATTTCTGCAGCTTATGTTCCTAAAGAATAAAACGGTGAATAACTGGGGGAGGGCTATAAAATTGCTTCCAGAGATGCTGAAGTGTTGCGAAGAGTGACTGCAGCTTTGACCAGCTATTCAATTTGCCAAATGCTCACCTCCTTTCCCTCTCATTTTTTGCTGCTATAACACACTTTTCAGGAGGAAATCACCTCAGGGGAAGAGGGAGACTCTGATGTTGATTAAAAGAGAAATACTAAAAATACTCTAAAATAACCCTTGGGTTCCTTTCAGAGTAGTTTATATTACTTGGCGGTGATTAAGTTGTGGTAATAAAACACTAACTGTAACAATACCAGCAGGAGGATTTGCAAATCCAGTTGATAGTCATATTTTAAATGGGACTTTTTTTGGATAGATTTGTTACATGGTGTGATATCTCTCTGAAAGAGCAAATACCACATAAATAAGGTATTTTTCTGTCTTTGCTTAATTGAGTTTTAACAGAATGAATGTGTCACCTCTTATCTTTGTAGTTATACACTGAAGAGTAAACATGGGATGTTTCAAGGCCTCCTTGAGCTTTGGAAACAGTTTTCCAATTTAAATAGGTGAAAGGCCTCTTTTGGATGCAGAGAAAAACATCTTTATAACTGTTTGAAATAATGTTTGCTCTCATGTTTGTCTCTGATTGAGAAAGGTGTACCTTCAATGTCAAGAGGCACAGCACAAGGAGTTTAAAATCAGAGGGCTGAGAAAAAAAAGGGAATTCTTCTGTGCCGATGTAAGGGTTGATTTGAGTTGTAATCCTGGTTAATGAGAACATGATACTTTAAATTATTTTTACCTTCTCTCTCTGGCTGGGACTGCTTCTTACTTTTCTAAAACTATTTGCTTCTGAAAAAGCAAAAGCTGAGTTTAATAAATGTTTTTGCTACATTTTGGATACTTGCCTTTTGAGGCAGTGCCAGCAGCAGAATATTGAAATCTCTTTAGCCTTTTCTGCGTTTCAAAAAAAATGAACCATCTCTATCAGTCTTGATATTTGAAAATACAGTGTTGGGAGGGCTTTGCAGTTTTAATGTTGAGAAGGGGCTCTTCCTTGTTATGGTGTTCATAATGAGTTGGTGTAGACCTTTTTAATAACTTGGGTTTTTTCTTTTTTGTGCACATGAGAAATCAAGCAGGTGCTGGTGGAAAGCAATATAAAATATTTTAGGTAGTTATTTATTTTTATTCAAGTATACTACAGTTTAGCCTTTTCAGTTGTTGATAAATATGGCTTCAAGGAACTGGTCCACAAGTGCTTGCTGTATGTCTTTAATTCCCCAGAAATGTCTCTTCATTTCAAAGCATTTTTGCGTGAATAGGCCTAAGAGCAATTTTAAATGCATAAAATAAAAGCTGTTGATGTTGGCCTCTCTTTGTATGAATGGGCTGTACTTCTGATTCCTTTTACAGTAAAAGGAAAAAGGTTTTGACACTAAATCTCACAGTGGGAAGCTGTGATAAGTAGGTCTGCCTTACTCGCTGGGCTCCACAGCACAGGTAGCCAGAGTGCTGAGCAAACCCTTCCTCACCACCTGTCATGGTTTGGGGTCGGGGCAGCTCCTTAGACCTGTAACAGACACTCTCTGTTAACCCCGCTCCCTCCCCAAAAGGGAATGAGGGAGAGATTAGAACGTAGCGATTATAAAAGGAAACTAGAACAGCTTGAATGAAAATGGAAATAATAATAATAAAAATGGAATATATACAAACCCAGTATTGAACCCAACCCCCCTGATGGTAATGACATCACTGTCACCACTGATGCGGTGGAGCAGGCACTGGGGGAGTCCCAGCCTGGGCCCCGCAGCAGGCGGGAGCTGTGTTCAGGAGCTGGATTCTGGTACCGGATTCAGGAACACACTGATTGGGATTGAAGGCAGAATGGACAGAGTCCTCCTGGGATGCTCTGAGGAAGGAACCGAAAGAGGACCTGAGCAGAGCCAAGCAAAGCTGGCAAAGCAGGCCAAGAGGGCAAAGAAAGAGATGAGACCCTCCAGATCCCTCAGCTTTATACCAAATATGACGTCTATGGGCTGGAATCCCTCACTGGTCAGTTTGGGGTCACCTGCCCTGTCTGCTCCTCCCTGCAGGTGCCACCTTTCACTTTCTGCACCCCCAGCGTGGTGCACAAGATCCAGCAGTGGCCTTGGTCTGCACACCAACTCCTGGTAGTAACTCTAACCACGGGGTTTATCACTGCTGGAAGCAGGCACTGCCTGTGAAAACACAGTGCTGATTTCAGACACTGCAGTTGGTTAGAAGAACTGAGCTGAGAAGTAAAATCACTGAACAGAATTGGTTCTCACTCAAACCAGGATATCACCTCCAAAAAGACCACATATTTCACATTCCTTAAAAAGTCTGCTTTGAAAATAATCTCTGAGGAAAACAGCCCTATGTTAGATTTTTTCTCCCCTTACAGGAAATTGCCAACCGAACGTGCTTTTTTTTTGGTTTTGTTTTTATTTTTTTCTTCAGAAAAAGTATAAACTCTGCCCGAGTGTTTAATGGGGCATAGAAAGGTCTGACAGTGCAGGCAAATGGAGGTGCAAATGCTTGGAGACCTGCCACGATGATCTGGAAAACAGTTAACTGCTTTCTCCTGCTTGGCTTTTGTCAGTGGGCATGATAGACAAAGTCTGTTTTGTGCAGTTTGTTTGGCTTTTTTTTCTGGGCAATTAATTTTACCGTTGTGTTCCACACTAAATATATGAAATATTTGGGAGAGGCCTTATGAGAATAAAATTTAATATGCTTTGTTTAAGGAAGCTGAAGGATTTTTTTAGGACTAATTTTTTGATGGTTGCATTTGTGCAGGAAGAGCTCTGTTCATTGCTGATACTGGGTTGTGTGGGATTTTCTGCAGAGGAGAGCAGGGAATGGGATTTGCCAGTCCCCAGAAAATAAGGTCGACTGTTGACAATATATAGAAAACATTTTGTAAAGTGTGTCAGGTACCAGAAATACTGGTAAATTCTAAACAGAATGGTTTATTTCAGCTTATAGCTTTGGTTGATACCATACATAGAGTACAATGAATGGATTCTGGTAATGTCATTGATTCCCACACATCCATTGTAGGATATTGTAGCATGTCACTTAGAGCTGTTCCTCAGACCTTTCCTTTCCCATGAGGAGGGATTTTCCCTCTCTCCCTGCTTCCCCTTGTTGGTGGCTGGGCACAGGGAGGTGCTTGCTCAGGTGGGCAGCACGTGCAGTGTGTACCTTATAATCTGTCAAATTGATGCTGGTGTTCATTGATCAAAAAAAAAAAAAGCAGATACTCAATGTGAAGAGAGGGATGGGGCCCAGCTGGACTTGACAGATGGTTGAATTATTCATTGCAAACAGTTCTCCTGTGAAGTTAAGATTTTTTTTTTGGTTGAGAATTGTTCGGAAACAGATTGTGGTTTCTCTGTCTGCACGATATATTCATGTGCTCATGCAAGCATGCGTGAACTCAGGCACACTTGTGCACTTTCTTTCTTCATTATTGGTTCAGCATTATTTTTCCTCCAAGATCAAATGATTGATTCATTTGCAAATCAAAAGCAATATACAAGTGATAATAAACGCTCTTGGTTTTACAAAATATCCTGGCTTTGTACATGAGATTCCCAAGTATCTTTACATTTTTTGAACCATAAGCAACAGAAGGTATAAGAAAGGTTGAACTCAGAAGCTATTTGTTAATATAAACTCATACTGACGTTAGCAGTTTTCTCTGTTTTCAATCCTCTACTGAAATTGCTTAAGGATATGGTTTAGTGGTGACCTGGCAGTGCTGGGTTAACAGTTGGACTTGATGGGCTTAAAGGTTTCTTTCAACCAAAATGATTCTGTGATTCTACGATCTTGTTGTTTTGGAGCAAGCAGGTAAGGAAGGACAGCATGTCTGTAGGTGCTGTTGAGAGATGACAAGTCGGTTAATGTCTCTGCAGACATGGAAATAGATTGGGGACTTTTGAGGAGAGAAGCAGTACCTGTGATGCTGCTGGGGAATAGGTCAATGTGTTTGATGGCAGTGTTTCTGTTGACACAGGTATTAGTCCACACATGCTAGCAGAAATCTACTGAGGTGTCTGTGGAGGGGAACTGCTCTTTGTCTGCTGTTCTTTCACATTCAGTCTTTTTGAGCTTCTTTGCCTTATTCCAGAGGAGAAAGTCCATTTTCCCAATTTATGTCAATGCAAAATGACTAAATAGATTTTTGTGAGCTTTCCACTGAATTTCATATTTCAGCTGGGACAGAGTCATCCCCAAAGGAACATTTTTCATAATTCTCTGAGCAGCTGAAGACAAGGGATATTGCAGAGCAGAGCAGCCGCTGCCAAGGAAGTGTCATAATGCAGTGATGTCAAACACAGTCCAGTACATGGACAGTGTCTTGAATTTCTTTTTTTTTTTTTTTTTTTCTGTCCAAAATTGGACATAGGCTGGGAGAGCAATTATCGTGTTTCTTTCTCCACTTCTTATAATTATCTCATTTACCCAACACTTTCACAGTTTCTGTCTCTGACAGTCCATGTCCCATAGTCCCTTTGAAGACAGGACCTGAAAACAGTCAGAACAGACTTTTCTTACAGAATGAAGTTCCAGTTGGGTACCTCAGTTACTCTACTTTAGCCTAAGTATACTGAAAGTTCATCTTGCACTCTGTTCTTCCACCGCTCCTGTTGTTTTACAGAGAACAGGTCTTCATGCACCAGCTCACATCCTACAACACTCTGACACTGTGTTTCCCCACAAATATTTATAAGCAAAAACATGAAACTGCAATTTAAGGTGAATTTTATTCAGTTCCTTCTGTAGTTTGTGTCAGTAAGGTATTCCCAATGTTTCCAGCTGATCTAGCTATCCCTGATAGCTCTTCCACTTAGTAGGCTATTGCAGGAAGAGGCTTAGATACAGAAACCTGGTTTGAAGCCTGCTGGGACAGAGACAGAGCAGACTGGTGGCCAGCATTCTTCCCCGTGTCCTGGCACCACAGACACATCCTTCCTTTTTTGCCAGACTAGCTGGCACACAATTGACTGCCTGGCTGTTCCTTGTCCCAGATGCTTACAAGAAATGCTCAGTGCTGAAGAGGAAATCCTATTAAAATTTTCATGAGCTCAGTTTGTGCTTTAGTTGTTTTTCCAAATTGTTTATATTTTTGTGGCCTCTTGTGGTTGTGTGACATTTTTGGTTGGTGGTTTGGTTTTGTTTTTTTGGGTTTTTGTTAGCATGATGTGGTACTCCTTACCCAGGGAAACCTCTTCATTGTGAATGAAAGGCAGAGGAGACTGGGACAATGGCCTTGAGGAGACACCTGAGAGAAAGCTTCTTTTTAGTTTGATGTTCAGTCAGTTTGTGTTCTGAACTTTGGAATATTTATGAGAGGATTCTTTGAACTGTCCCTCTTGTATCATTTATCTTCCCAGCAGGAGCAGTGCTTTAATTTGCCACCAGGAGTTTTTCCTGTCTTTTCTTGTCTTTTTTGGTGAGACTCTGCTGTGCTAATTTCCTCTCCCCTTTTCAGTTTGTTGAATAGTTTGTAATGAAAAGAAGAAAGTGGTCTCTAGCACAGGAGTTCATTAAAATAGAAAGAAATAACGTGGGGGTTTTTTTGTTCTGTTTGCACTGATCCTATGATTAAACCGCTTTTAGTACAGACAATAAATAAACATATTAATTTATTGTGAGTAAAAATATGATGCTGTCAGTGTTAAGATATTTTAAATCTCACTCAAACCTTATCTTTGTAATTGACAATTAACAGAAGTGGCAAAATAATCATTCTTTCCGTGAAGCAATGAGATTTTTAAATTCAATATTCTGTGCTATATTTAGACACTTAAGTGAGACAGATCAGTTTTGTTTTCAGCCCATGGTCTATTCAGTGTTCTGGGTTTGATATACTGGACAAGAAAGACCTCCTGGGTTTGTGCCTGCTCATGTTTCCCATGTGAGAAACTGGCATGGTGTAACTGTGTGCTCCAGGTAGATTGAGATGAATCAAGTTTAGGCTTCTTGCTTTCAGTATTGCATAAGAATATTTAAATTAAATAAGCTATTTTGCAGAAGAAAACCTAACCTATGCAGATGAGGCTTTGTATTCCTCATTCTCATTAGTTTATTAAACGTGACATGTACTTCAGGACTTGTGCCACGTGCTTCTTTTGTCAGTTTGAACAACTCCTTATTCACCTCTTGTTGCGAGCGCATTTCTGGTGCTGCAGCCTCTCCAGGAGGGTTAGCACCCCAGGGCTCACCAAAATCTTTGTGCCCTCACTCCCGTAGAAACATGGTGGGGGGCCCTGAAGGGAAGACCTTTGTTTGCACAGAACTCTGAGCAAGCAGAGAGGGGATCCTGCACCCTCCCCACAGGTCTCTGCCCTCAGGACACGGGCCCAGTACTGAAATGAGCAGGATCCCAGTGTGTGGTAGTTTCTCTCATTCAGCCTTCTCCTCTTCTGCTTACACTAATCGGTACACACTGTTGGTCAGCAAGGTAGCTTTTTACATCCCTGTACCAGCATCAGTTTTTGTGTGCTTTCATTCCTACTTTTTGCCCATTTTCCCCCTGTACTAATATTAAACACATCACTCGGTAAGGTTTATCACCTTCTTTTTGACATGGGAAACACAAGTTGTCCTGAGTGGTCCTGCAGCTGCTAAAAATTTCCACGCTGACTCTCAAGTGGATCCACGTACCAGCATCCATCTTCTAAAGGTTGCTTTTCAATATATGTTACTTAGAGGTTAATTCCTTTAAGCTCAGCAATTGTGAGTTAACACTCTGGTGGAGTATGAGTTTCCTGAGGGAGTAGGACCTCTCTTGCTCTTCGAGTCAGTCATCAAAGCGAGTTGCGGTTTGGGAGCTGACATTACAGAGCAGCCTGATGGGCTCCAGGCAGATGGCTGGGACTTACACAACTGCCCAAGAGCATTGCTCAGCACATGGAAATTCATGCTGCAAACATCAGAAAGTGCACTCTTCACATTCAAGACAGGTTGGTGGCTTTTTGAACCATTACTGACAAAATGTCGGACTGTCTTGTTGTTTATGGGGTTACCTTCCCAGCAGAAAATCTCACAGCCATCCATGCTGTATTTAGGGCTTCTGGTTCTTGTCTTGGCATCACAAGAATTAGATGACCATCCCCAAGCAAGGTTTCAGATGTGATGCCAGCTAGAAAGCCATTCAGACTGGGAGACCATGGACTCATTTCAGAACCAATGCCAAAAAAGAAAAAGTGTATCTAGATGCTGTGACACAGAACTGTGAGTGGGAGCTGTTGCCAAGCAGAGCCATGGTAGAAAAGTCTCCCAGGGACTAATGGGCAGGACCAGGTGCCAGCATGCTGCACCTCTGGCCAGCACCCTCCACTGTGCCTGGGAACCTTCCAGAACTGCTGCCTGCTGCTCTGTGTCCAGCACGAAAAGATGTGTGGGACGCTAAGTTCTAGCTGAGGATCTCACCTGCTTTTACACACATTAGATTGAATACTGATAAATTGTTCATTAATTCCAGTGAACGGGTACTAGTAACCTAGCTTTTTAGGTGACCTTCACATTGTTTATACAGTAAATATCCTCCTGAGGTACTACCTTGGGTGTACGTGAAAATAGATGAGAGTGGAAAATTAAAAAAAAAAGGGGGAAAAAAAAGATAAAAGTGGCTTTACAGATTAGTTTGGCTATTTATTCAGAATTTCATCAGCTCTGTTGCCAGGATTTGCACAGAATCCTTTCAAGAATTTCTATTGTGGTATGCTTTAAGAAAAGAAAAAAAAAGAAAAAACAACCAAATCAAACACACCCCCTATGCTATAATTTTATTCCTGGATAGCAGTTACTTGCCTGTTCTACTGTTACTTGCATGAATCAGTCACTGGTTCTTCAAAGTGACCACCCAGGGTTCATCCTCACTCCAGCCCATAGTTATGGGCTTTCACCACAGCGTTAGGAAGCAGGATCTGAAGCTGCACACGCGGGTTCTTGGGAGCAGAGCCTGGCTTGTCATGTGGAGATACTGGGTACTGCACATTGTGTTACTACAGGTGATGAAGACATCATAGGCTGGGCAAAATCATTTATCTTAGTTGGCCCAGGGTGTATTATTTTCTATTAGTACATTATTTCCTAGAGAAACCTGGGGGGGGGGGCAGCACACCAGGTGGTCGTCTGAACTGAGGAGTTCTGAATCCACTGCCAGGATTTGTCATGGGACAAAAGCTGATTTTTTTTGTCGAGATTGCTGCTGAGCAGGAAGACAGGAACAGGTTAAATTCTGCTCTAGGATCTGGTTTTAATTGTTTGTTCTTGCTGAGCTGAGAGCGGTGAGACTTTGATGTGAGCATCAAAGGAGCAGAGGGCTGCCCTACCTACTCTGCACTAAGGGAAAATGGACATCCTATTGCCACTTTTCTCTTAAAAAATGAATATAATATCTTTATGTCCTAAAGCAGGCATGGCAGAAACTCCTGGGAGGGGGTCCAGTAGTTGGAGGAATATATGGTCAAACTTAGATTACCAGATTTATGATTCTCAAGCTTGGGAGTTTTTTTGTGAGTAGTAGGATAATGTCCTGTGGCCATATAGAGATCTCTATGTATGTATGTATGTGTGTGCATATATATTTTATAAAAAACCTCTTGGAGGTTAAGTTCTGCTTTAGAAATCTGAGCACAGGAGAGTTGGATGCTTTGGATATACTGTACCAGCTTAAATGCATTGACCTCACTGGGCAAAACCTTGCTGCTGGGTAGGAGGTGGAGGCACAGACCCACAGGGAGCCAAGCCCAGGGTGATGGGTGCATGGGGTGCAGCATCTGTGGAGATGCTGGGCGCGCTTGGCTGGACTGGGCAGTGTGGGCACTGGCTCATGGGCCCTGTGTCTGCATGTGCTAGATGTGCGCATCTGGCCCCTACCTTCCTCTGCAGTCACTTGCAGGATTTTGTCAGGATTCTCAGTCTCTTTACTGCACAGACCAACTTCAGCATTTGTAGTTGGTGGCTGAACAGATCCTTCAGCACAAAATGACTATGTGCTGTGGTACCAAAAAGCCAGAAGGTGGGTAAAAAATGTAATTTCTTTCTAGATGACAAGTGAAAATATCGAAGAGGAAAAAATCAACATGATGCACGAACAAGCAAGCGATAAGAATGAAAAGCAGAGAATACTATTGAAAGTAATTTCAATCTCAGGCATATCCACTGGGCATGTTCTGTTAAAAACCAATTTTGCACTCTGTAGACGTATCAGGCCTTTTTCTCTCTGCCTGTGAAGCTGGTAATAGATTTTGGTTTTCTCATGTTCTTGTTTATATGAAAGGCATAGGTATTTTTATTAAATGCAGCTTTTCTTAATAGGTTTAATTAAAAGTGAATATGGTGTGTGGAGCAGAATTTAGATCTGAATTTCTCCAGAATTTGGAAGGTTGAGTGTGACAAGTGGAAGCGTCTCTCCTCTCTTGTGTCTAATTAAAACAATAAGACATGCTAATTTGAAAGCATTAATTTAATACTATCTTCCACTAAAATCATCAAGAAGTACTGGTTATGTTGTCATATTTAGCATGTTTGAATGTAGGAAGGCTTTTAGCAGTTGTAGCATTTTGGCAAAGCTTTTGGATGGGAGCTTCTGTAATTTCAGAATGTAACATTAGCCAATATTCAGTTTGCTTAATTTCTAAATGGCACTGATCTCATGCTGCTTGGATTTGATGGGGATTTGTGGTCTGCATCCCGGGAGACTGAGGTTATTCTCAGGCATAGTTTGTTATACAGCATGTTCTTTCCTTCTCTAACAGATGTATGTGCTACCTTTTGCAATTTTGCAGAATATAGAGTTGGAACAATTTGCTGGGCTGATAAAGGGTCTTGGAAGGTTTTTTCCCATCAAAGGAAAACAGCCTTTGCAAGAAGGGAGCGTCAGGAAACGTCACATAATGGACACTTCATCTGTTTGCTGTTAATGGGCTACTGTAGGAAGAAGCAGAAATATGGGTATCTCTTGAAACTTGTGTGTGGGTTTGCTAAAACTGCCTGCCTTTTTTGATTTTGTTTTTTTGTTTCTTTTAAACTTCAACAGAAATGTTGAGGGTTAGGATTTGGATCGGAATTTCTCCAAAGAGAAACTGAAGAAATGAGTTTCACACAGAACGAATTTTGTTTGTCTGCTACTGTGCTTTCTTCTGAAATCACTTGTGTTTCTTTCACATTATGTGCAGTGTTATCTCACTGATATAAAACAGTGATTTTTCAACTTCTGGAGCAAAATGTATTCTGACCAACTATCACTTAGCTTCATACAGGTCTGGGAGCCCTGACATGAAGAAATGATACAGTCTTTATAGTATTGTTTACAGAGCAGAGCTCTTAAGTTTGAACCTTTGTACTTTTCTGTGGACAAGCTGTTGCAGGCAGCCCTAGTAATGCTGCTTTTTTTCTCCATTTATGTTCTGACAGATGATTCAAGAGAGCAGGATTCTCATTGAGATGGCAGACATCACTCACGACAAGATTCTTCAGTGCCAGAAAGCAGGTAATCCTTCTTTATTGTGCAGCTCTAGATGGGAGATGGGAAACAATGTACTGTAATTTATTTGTAATTTGTGACTAATGCATCATCTTTAACCTGGTATTTAAGAAAGTATCCTCGCTTTTCCCTGGCAAACTCAACCCTCCTGAAGGCTCATCCTCCAGTAGCAATGCAGTCATGGGATCAGGGAAAAATCCTCAGCTCTCACCTTAAAAGCTACTTCTCCATCTGCTCTACAGCTCTGACATGTCTGACAGCATTTAAATTAGTCAAACGAACTAGAAAGGCATTAAGTTAAAATGAGGGAGAAGGCAGCTGCCTTTACTGAGCTCTGTTCTCTACCCCAAGCATTCCCTGAAACAGAGGCAGCAAGAGGTTTTGAAACCCACAGAACTAAGCTCTGTTGCCTACCTGTGCTTACTTCTGCTGTATAGGTTTGGTTTAGGCCTTGCAAACTTATGCCAATGAAATTCCACCGTATCACAGTGAATCTGCGTGGCTATGCATGATGTACATAATGTATATGGGCACAAACCACTCTAGGCTTAAAGTAGATCCTGTGTTGCTGGTGCATTGTACTGGATGTCTTTACCTGAACCAGGGTTCTGTCGTGTGTCCCAGTACGAATGGAAGAGCTGGTTTCAGAAGTGGCCACCAGCTTGCTGCCTTCTCTGCTGCAGGTTCACACTCCTTTTTCAGGATGGTAGAAATCAGCAAAGTGTCTGTGATTCACAGTTTGTCTTATTCATGCAAACCCCTCTTCCTTGCTTGTTCAGGATAGCAGGCTAGACTTGCAACTGGGACATTTCCATTGACACACAAGAATTAGCCCTGCTAAGAGTGGTAAGAGTCCACATTTGTCAGTGCTCTGCAAATAAACCCATCAGCTTTCATGTGCCAGAAACCACGCTGAATAAATACATGCCGTGTATTTCTATTAGAGATTTATGCTGCAGAAATTAAATTTGGGTTCAGTTTATTTAGTTGTACAGCTGCACCTTTCCTAACCTGTAGCAAGCATTGAAGGTCAGTAATGCAAATGCTGACTACTTTATTTAGTGTTCGTGGTCATAGTCTTCTGGGACCAAAACAATCATAAATACTGTTGTTTCTTGTAGGCATTTTGGGATTTGGCAAGTGATGCAGGCTACAGCCATTTGAATCTATTAAATGTAAATAATGAATTAAACCAGTGTTTTCTAGTAAATCCTTTATTTCGTCTTTTTAGTTAGAGGATATCTGAAAATACTTTCAGTGATAGCTTTTAACTGATTGTTATGTGATGCAAGAGCAGGGTGGAAGCCTGCCCTTGCTCTCTGAGCCGTGCTGCAGCTGCAGTGTACCAAAGGGAGGAGAAGCAAGCAGCTATGTCTTGCTGGATTTCATGGACCATATCTTGTGTCACTCCTTGGCTTCTGTGTATCTGCATAAGCAGCATAAAAGTCCTCAGCCCAAAGCCTTCATCAGGTGCAGAGGGTTTAGGAATGGGATAGTGATGGGAAAATGCAGCGCTGGGGTGTCTTTCTAGATAGTATAAATTAAGAGCAATACTTTGCACTAAATTATGCAGGCCCTCAGCAGCATCATGCAGCTTTCTGCCCACACTGCTCTGTGCACAGTGAGAGGAACCCACGACAGTTGCCTGAGCACTGGCATTTTTGCCAGAGATGTGTGCAGTGAACGCAATGCAGGACCGTGCCACCATATTGGTGCCCAAAGTTCCATGCAGTTCCTCTCTCCTCCCTTTGCCCAGCAAACATTAATTTCTCAAATTTGTTCTCTTTGCTGCTGTATCTATTTGTATTGTCATTTGTTTTGCTTTGTTAGCCTTAAAATATAATTTCTTATTGAGAAGAAGGCTGGAGAGATGTGAAGTGCTCTTCTGAAGCCTCAGGATTCAGACAGAGGAAATGAGTAGGGGAGAGGGGATCCCTCACCATGCTCAATTGCCAACTAGTTTATTGCAAATGTTACCCAGGCAAATTGTTAAATAACATTTTCAGTGTGGAAGGATGGAGCACTCAAAATTAAGGGGTGTGAGAAGTACAGTTGCCTGTGACATTATCCTTCACCTCACCCCAGTCCTGCTCCCTTTGAACATGTGTTTCCACCAGCCCTCCGCATCACACCATAGCCTGTTATGGTCTGGGTTCCCTTCTCCACGTGGTGCTGTCCACTCCTGCAGATGGCTTTGTTTGGGTTTTTTTTCAGCCCGAAACACAGTAGTCAGCAGCAGACTGGAGGAATGAATTGCTAGATGTTTTCATTGGCTGACAAATGCTTGTGGCCCTCTCTTTGGGGCAGCACCGTCTCCAAATTACAGATGAGGAAGTGAGGTCCAGAGGGAAAAATAACTGAAAGGATGCTGCATAAAGGCATGGCTCTCAGTGTGGAGCTGGGCATAATTAGCCTTTTTATTTTATTTTTTTTCAAGACAAAGCAAGTTATTTGAAGTTTTTCTTTCACTTGCTGAAATAAAATGATTTGTAAGTCAGTTGGCATGAGGCACACCTGGAGAGGAATCTTGCTTGGAGTGTGATTTATTTAAACTGTTTTCCAAAGAAGTGCTGCAGGTGCTGTTACCCTTGACAGGCAAAACCTGTCAGTGGGTGAAGTTTTGTTAAATAAACAGTAGAGAAATCTTGCATTGTGTGAGGCTGAACTGCCTGAGCATTGTCAAGCTCCTGGAGTCAGTGCAAGGCAAGACGAAACCTACTGCTTAGTCTTCCAGGAGTGCTTCCGGCAACCAATGCTGACTTCAAGCCTGCCTTGAATTGTTGAAGGACCTGCTCTTTCAGCTACCTGCTAAACAGCTTTCTGCATCTGCTCCATGCAGGTGTTCTCTTGATAGGCATTTCTTTGATGTAATTTCAATGAACCTCGAATTTGCTAGTGACATTTGCCTTAAAGCATTAGGGGAGGAACAACTGGAGATGAAACTTGGTTTGGTCAGCCAAGACGGGCTTCAGGCATTTTGGAGTGTTTTAGTGCCAGTTTGGCAATTGTAAGGTACAAACGAAGTGAATAGGAGCAGCTCTTTCTGCATTTTGTCTCTTAATCCACACCAGAGTCAGATAAATGTTTGCATATGCTGTGCAAATCGCGTGGAATTGGTGGGCTAATTGGACTCCTTCAGGTTCTTAATATGCTCCCAGATTTCCTGAATGCTTGTATCCAGCAACAGATTTGCAGACATTTGCCACGGAAACCAGCAATAAAATGTGACGTTTCCCAGGGCTGTGGTTGGAATTCTCTGTCCTCCAGACTACAGGAATAGCAATCCTGTGATTAACAGTACGTGTTTCTGACATAATTTATCATTGTTAAGTACAAGGGCTTTTCTGTATGACTGTGATTAAGATTAATGAGGATCCATGCACTTGAGTCTGTATTTGCTGTGCTGAACAGATACCTTCCACGTCTGTCAGGCTGACTTCCAAGGTACAAAATCATCTCTTCAAGGAGAGTGACAGGTGATTGCCTCTTGCCGCAATATTGCCAGAAATTCAGACTGCAAGCAGAGGCACTGGAGAAGTCTTTGTGCGGGGAGCAGGCGTGTGCCTGTGTGAGATCCCAGCCCTGGACAGAAGAGTTACATACAAAGTAGAAGCACAACTGCAAGATTGCACATGACCCATTTTCTTCTGGAAGATGCTCTCCTGGATGGAGTCATAACAGGAAAGGGGGGGGAAACACAGAAGGAGGTTGTAGGAAGTACCAGCTGTGAGGCTGAAAATGCACACTGAACATTTTATAGGGAAAATCAGTTATGCACTGGGTGATAGACCAATCTGTGTTTTTAGGAATGGAATTCCATGAAGAGCTTCATAACCTTGGGACAAAGGAAGGTTTGAAAGGAAGAAAATTAAGCAAAGCCATTGAGAGTTTTGCATGGAATATCACAGTGCTGAAGGTAAGCACAGAAATCACCACTTCTTGTCACCTATTAACGTTATAAGAATTTTAGCTCATCTATTTATGCTGTCTTACTAATACTAAAGCAACTTTTTTTTTTCTTAATGGGGTGTATAAATTACCCCCTATTATTGAGATTTATCAAATATATCTAAGTACTCCTCTGGTTTGGAAGCTGTGGACGGGAATTTATCTAAGCCTGAACAAATAAAAAAAGGGAAAGATATCTTGATGTTTGTATGTTCAGGAACCTGGTTTTGGTTGTACGTCCTGCCCCTTGCACCCTGAACATGACATGTTTGAGGTCACAGTGTCTCAGATACTTGTTTTGTACAATGAGAACTAGAGCATCTCTTTAGGAAGGAATGGGGTTGGGGGGCTGTCATGAAAAAAATGTGAGGAGTATTGTAGATCAAAAATGTTGGGGTTGTGTTTCAAAAGTGGAACACTCTCCAAACAGCTAAAAATGGATTTCTGTCCTTCCATCCTGGCTGAGCAGAAACACAATGCGTGGTGTATGCGCTTACTCACCAGGCTTTAGCTACTCGTGCAGCACTGACCAGCCACAAATTGTCACTGTAACTGGATCAAGTTGCCCAGGGAGCACTGAAAATGGAAAGATGAGAGGATCTGGTGCAGCCACAGCAGACAGCAAGGAGAGGACCTGAGCCAAACGTTCAGGTTGTTAGCATTCAGTTCACACCTTCTTGCACAGCCTCATTTCCCACCTTGCTCTGATAGATCACACTTTGATTTCCCCTCACTCTCTCCCTGCCACTCCCACCTTCTAGCTCCCATTGAGCAAGTTGCCCTGTCTAACAACATCTCCCTGTGACCCCCCCAGTGCCTTTCCCTTTGCTGGTATCCCAGGGCAAGCCAGCTGATGAAAGGGAATTTTTACGAATTTCCTCATCAAATATACACCTAAATTTAACATGCAAGAGCAGTAGGAGATGTGTGCTTCAGCATCACGGAGCTGGGAAGAGCACTAACACATCCTGAGCAGGAGAGGGGAAAAAGGAGTGGGGAAACAATGAGGCTGAGGGGCAAAAATGGGCAGGAGAGCCTGTTGGTAATAGAGAAGGTTAGAGCTGACCTGGGGGACACTTGTGGTTCCTTGCTTATCTTGGATTCACCATGAGAGGGAGGGGAAGTGGGTAATGGGATCAGTGTAGGCTTAGTTAATAGGACTTCTGATAAAAAGGCAACCAACTCAAACATGATGGAAGGTACTGACCTTTTCCACACAGCATAATTGAGGCAAGTAGCTAAAGAGGATAAAAAAAAAGCACTCGGCAGTTCTGAACATTAATCTGAATACCTTGAGCTGTGTTAGGCAAAATAAATGCCTTATGCTCAGAGTCACCCTGAACACGGTCAGGGTTACTCTAAACTTTTCCAGTTTTAGATGTTTGCCAAGTGAGAAGTTTGACCTGTGATTAATGAAGGTGCAAGTAGGGTATCAGAGAAACATTTTCCATGAAAAATAATTGCTGCCTAGCACATGTTGTCAACACATAAAAGAGCATTTCAAACAGCTAGTCAAGGTCAGGGAATAATTGACATGTTTCATTTCTAAGCCACAACTTCTTTTTTATCTTTCTTACATAATAAAATATTAACAGTTTGTGGCAGCTACCCACAAGTATAAATGCACATGAAACACTTTTTCATTCTGACTCAAATCCAGCTCAGCAATGACATCACACAACTGGGAATGCGGTTGTACCTCAGGTGTCTCATATGAGACAACAGCCATTTTTCTTATTTTTCAACTTTTTTTAATTATTCCTAAAGAATCCTACATTTCAGTAACCCTGCCCATACCACGCATTTGGTGGTTCCACCTTGTGTTTGGCACTGACTCTCCCCTCTGTGCTGGTGAGAGCTCCCCAGGAGGATTTGGTGAGGAGAGACCAAAAGCCCTGCCCAGCTCAAGCCATCAGTGTCTTCCATATGTTTTAGCATCAGGGTGGTCACTACAAATATATTTTACTAGACATTGGTATAATGATGTAAGAAAAGAACAAGATAGCCCATAACATCTCACAAATGCATCAGCTGCATTACGTTAGATGAGGTGAGTGAATGGCACAACGCTGATGGGAGAAAGCTTCTTTGTGTGCTCGAGGTTGTTGGAGGCAACTGCATCGTGCAGCAGTATCAGTTTGTGTGAGGTGCTGATAAGCAGTATTGGGTATCATGTTGTGCTTGTGCCCGTGAAATGATTAAGAATCTTTTCCTGGGCTAGTGAAGTCCAAGGCGTATTTAATTAATGTATCTCTTTGTAAAGACTCATTGCAATAGGTAAGCTCTGAATACAGAGGGGATGCAATAAGAAATTGCTGCTGGCAAAATCTTTAATCTTGCTCTCTGTGACTATTTAAAGTGTATTTTATAAAACTCATAACTGCGGGCATTCTTCATGTATAAAAATGCCCTGAAGTAGTTTTAAGAGGTACCTGGTGAGAATGAATCAAAATAATATGTCATTTTCCTCCTTAGCTTATATGAACTTAATTACATATTAGTAATGCCCACTAGAAGGACAAACTGTTTGCCAGAAGATAAAAATGTTAGTACAAACAGGGACATTATAATTTGGTGACAGGCAATTTTGATATATATGCATACTATAAAAATGTCACATCTTATTTGGTCCCACATTGTATAAAATACTGTCAGTCTTGCAGTTAGTAATATGGAGAGGCACAGTGTCAGTATGCTGGGGAGATGAGTTGTGTTCTCACAGCAACATTACAGGAGTCATTATGATCCCAGAATTAGTCTTGCTCTCATTTTTATTTCTATTTCCATACACCACTGTCTCGGTGCCTCTGTTTTCTTTTCTGTATTTAATTGTCAGTAAAGTGAAAAAGTAGCAAAAGAAATTTTGTATTTATCACCTCCCAGGGACCACGTGCTAGGAACCATTCATTTCATCCTAATGAGCACACAAAACCACTCGGCTTGACCAACACTCTCATTTGCATCAGAAGTTCACAATTCATTTTCATGAGATATTTGCCCATTTTTAAAATAGCAACAATCCATTTCACAGGCTGAAGGGGTTCACATGGCTGTTCAGGCTCATCCTCGTTCCTCCCCAGATGCTGATGGTCCTGCCTTCCCCTGGCGAGGCCACTTCTTCCCTGGCACACATGGCTGCTGTTGCAGGAGCTCCTGCCCGACTGTGACTGGAGAGAGTGGGGGGTGCCAGGCCCTGCAAGGCAGAAGCTGAGAAGTCTCATTAGGGCAATTCTGGCCTTGAGCTGGGGATCCCTCCCGAGAGCTGGGACAGAAACACTTGCACTCAGCGCTGCTGTAGAGTGCTAGATGGCTTTCAGGTCAGGTACACTCACGTGCATACACGGAATGGGCGTGGAGGGCCAGCTCAGGTCTGCTCCCTGCCAGCTCGGCCGCTGCCTCTCCTGGGGCCCTTCTGCCCACTCCATCTGTCTCTCCCATGGGATCTTGTCCCAAGCGTTTTCCAGTAACTGAAGCATGCTCAGCATCTGTCACATGTGGAAACTACTGATTTAAAGACTGCTCTAGGAGGTTTTGAGAATGTTTGGGGGAAAATATGTTGTAGTCTGCAAAACTGCTCTCCTTGCTGAGGCCAAGCTGCAGCAGACTACCAAGAGGTATGTACTTGGACCACCTGAGTTGGGATCCATCTGAGTCCCAAGTCCTGGCAAGTCAGCCAAACAAAGTTTGAGTGTCTTGGCTGTGGTTCACATTTGTTGCTGTGACATGGACATGCTTAGTCTGTGTGCAGACATATTTTGCTGGGCTATCTGTGCTTTGGTAGGTCAGCACATACAAAAGTGTAGGAACAATACCACCAGATACTTGCCTGCATGTTGGTAGTAAATATCTAGCTGGTTAATATACCAATATGCAGACTTATTTATAGACAAAACATGGGAAGATAAAGTGGCTTTTTCTGGTTCTGCCTTCTACTGAAGGGGAAAACACTCAACTATTTGAACCTAGTCTCTGCTCTGAAATACATTCATCTTTTTTTTAACCTGTTTTTCTGCCCATGAGAAGATTTCACCTCTGCTGATGTGTGTTCTGTCTTACTAGGAACTCCAACTGTTAATGCATGCTACAAGGCATCAAGTGGTTAAATTTTTGGGATCATTTCAGCACCTGTCCATGAGCATATCTGCTAATTATCCTGCATTTAAATTAATGCTGATTAGATGTCTAAAGAGAGAGGTTGCTGAATGCAGAAGGTGTACAATTATTAAATTGCTAATGCAATTCTGTCTTTGGGGGAGAAATCACCAATTTTATGATGTACTTGTGATCAGTGTTAGCTCTGGTGTAAGTGGCTTTATGCAGCATGAGTGTGCACAAACTGCGCTTTTGGAGGATGATGTCCGCAAATGACCTGTTTCTTCATGACAGTCATTTGTGACAATTAGCCTTCAATTGCTTGGGAAACCTGCAGCACCAGGACCTCTCACTTCAGTAGCAGAGCCCAAATGTGCTCTTTGAGGCTACTTGGAGAGCTAAAAGCCAGATTTCTGAAAGATACATATACAGACTATCTGGCTTCACCTAAACTGAGATAAATTTAGCGTCAATACAAGGTATTCTTTTGCAAAAAAAAGCAACATGCCAGATGGTAATTGTTACTCTAAAGCAGTTTATGCACAATGGTACCACACAGAGTTGCTGCTGATCTTTGGTTGCTGCTGATCTTTGGAAGAACTAGGTCCATTCCCAGCTTTAATGTAAGGATTATTATAGTGCATTATGGAAGTGTTTTTTAATGGATGCTCTACAGTACTCTAAAACCATCTTGTAAGTAAGATTTATTTGGGTCTTTTCACATCAGTCCTTTTTCCTGCAGTTAGGCAAGAACCATGGCTTCACTCCTTGGCACGCTAGAGTAGTGAACAGAACAGCATGACAGAATCTTAGGGACATTTCATGTAATTAAGCACAATGGTAACAATATATTCTACCGCAAGTCATATAAATGCAGCTAAAGGATTCACACGACAATTTACACTATCTAGATCTTAAGCAAGAGCATGGCGAATTCACAAGCCGCTGTACAGCTGCTGTATTTCATGTACCGTACATTTCTTACCCTGTAAGTGTCAGGCTTCCACCTGTACCCTGAAAAATTCCTCGTACGTCCCTCCTTTTCCCATCATATTTCCATGGACATAAGCACATAGATGCTCAATTTGTGGCCCTGCAAAAATAGAGGAAATAGAAGCTATAGTGTCTTAGCAACAAATTCTTGTGATTTGCTGTCATCTTGTGACGGTGATAGTTCAGCAAGAGCATCAGGCAGGAGTGGTTTGTGTGGCTTGGAGACTTCGTTCTTGCCTTTAAATGCTGGGCTTATTGTATTACTCTATGTCTACTTGTCTCCAGATGTCCCCAGATAAATATGTTTTGAATGTGGATACCCCAAAGGCTCTTCTTCTGGAGAGGTTAAACGCCTCTCCTGCTGTCTAGTCCCCATGTTGCTTGCATTTTCTTCATTGACGCAGTTCAGAGTGGGGCTTGTAACTTTTAAACCTCTGCAGACTCTGTGCCCTGGTTACCTTTGAGTAATGATGTGCTGCCTTCCTCCAAGACTGGCTCAGCTACTGCTGAGATTGGCTGAGCCAGTTAGTCTTGGATGGAGTGACAGATTTTACAAACATATGAGGAAGTGCAGAACTGCTCTAATTATTCACATAATACCTAGATTGGGTTGGTCTCTTATGTATTAACCGAAGGACAAAAAAAGAGAAAATATGACAAACCAGCTGGCTTTCTGCGAGAGTGCTAAAGAGAAAGTGAAGAGGTCAAGCAAGGTCAACATCCATTTATTGTTGTAAATACCAATCTGCGTAGCTTGAAGCAGTTTATTTAAAAGTAGAGGGAAAGCTGAGGAAGGAGGTGGGTTTAGTTTGTTCCTTACTGGGCACATGAAGAGTCTGAAGCAGCAGCATGGGAGTGCAACCCGTTCTCCAGCCCCTGGAGTCCTCTGAATGTGGTGGCGAGCACAGTGGAGGCTCCCAGCCTTGGAACTCATTCAGAGGGCAAAGCCTGCGTAAGGAGTGTAATCCCAGTCTCTCAGCAGTACTAATCAACTGGAATATCCTGTTCTTCTTGGCCACCGGCCATGCTGCCAAGCATTGCTCTGGGAAGGATGTAGTGAGCAGTCTCAAACACAGACCACATGGCCTGTGTACCTGGCTGCTCCCTGCCAGCTTTTGAAGCCCTAATGGTGTTTCTGACAAGGTCTGTTTTCTTGGCCAAGGAAAATTTCAAGACATGAGTTGAACTTAGGGCAAATTAAATATTCAAGTGTGTTTAAAATATACACTAAGGCCACCCAGGTGATCTTAAGTCTGCAAGTACCTAATGCTGGCAACAGCAGGCACTAGTGGGGGAAGGGAGAGCAATGATCGCCAGGGTTCACAGGTCTCCATCATGATACTGCAAGTTTCTGAAGAGATGTATTAGGACACGGAGTCCCAGGATGGCTTGACAGCGGAAAAACTGTCCCATATTAACCCAGTTTTTCCTGGGGGTTTGTCCAATAATGTCACAGCAGGACTGCTTCATTGGCTGGCAAGAAGCAATTATCCAGACATTCAGATCAGGCAGAGCTGGTGCTTAACCGTTCAGGCACAGGGATCCAAGTGCTCCTGCACTTGCCTGCCAGCAGTGCTGGTGCTTGTGATTAGCAGCTCTCACCTCCCCACCTTGTGTGGCCCCTGCAGGACCAAGCCCAATTAATAGTTTCTGTTAATTCAGGGAGCACACACCATTTTCTGACTTTTCTCCAGCCTTTAACAGCTCCTTGGTTGCACAGAAAACAGGATTGGAATGCCCTGCGAGAGACTATGTAGTTCTTTCTGCTGCCCAGAGGTAGGATCAACCCAAATATTTAGCTGCTGTGGATCTAATACCTACTCACATACTTCCTATGGAAGGTGCTTGGTATGAGGGTTTGGTGTTCCCCATGGTGACACCCAGTGTCTGGGTGATCCAGGGACCCGCAGTCACTTGGCACTTGGAGAAAGAGCTGAAGGTCAGAGTTAACTGAGCAGAAATGCAGGTCTCTGCTATTTTTTTATTACTTCCTTCTTACTCCTTCAGCACCAAGGCTCCAATCACACAGATGTTTCACAACAGTAGGTTTAGGGACAAGATGCTCTTGCAGCCAATGTGGGACCCAAGTGTAGGACAGACCAAAAGACTGGGGGGGGTCACCAAAGTTCATCAGAAAATAAATGCCATGAGCTGCTTTCCTTTGGTGAGGCGGAGACAGGACACTGCAATCCAAAGTTATGCATTTCAGATATAAATATTCTTTCTAGTGGTGTGAGTGTGTATGCGTGCAAACAGACATACATATGTATATATAGGAGGTGAGAGAAGTCATCAAGTTTAGATGTGGAACAACAGTAACTCTGGGACAAGAAGAATAGAATAGAGAAGTGAAAGACAGTGTGAAAAGCCTCAAGTGATATCTTGTCTTTGCTCATTTTCCTTGTGTTTGACTAAAACAAGCCAGAGAGAGAAGATAAACAGTCGTGATCTGTCTTTTATTTTGAGTAATGTGACAAATTGCCAAACACCACGGATCCGATGCCAAGCTGCTGGCTGCGCACGCAGGGCGAGGGGCATTGTGTTGCAGCAGTGATGGTGGGAGACAGGACTGGGAGCATGCAGGGTCACTGTGCCTGGCGCCCCTTATGCCAAGGCCCCCTTGGCAGCACGGGCTTTGAGCCTGGCAGAGGGTTGGCACACTGAGGCGCTGTGTGTAGAAACCCAGTTTTAGCATCACTTCACAAATGGAGGCTTCTCAAGATGCATAAATAGTGTTAGTCTGCCAAAATAGATGTCTGACTCTCTCCTTGTGCAGGCTGGCAGCTCGGTGAAGCCCCCTGCTTGGTCAGCTGTCCTGCCCCAGCCACCCCTCTGTGCCTCACTCTCATCTCAGTCTTTTCTGTCTCTTCTCCTCAGCCTCAAATCCCCCTTCCCTTTGCATCGCCCCAGTTGTACATATCATCTAAATCATGCTAAAGCAGTGGAAGGACCACCATGCTCTTTTTCTTACCTGTGCGTCCAGTTCTCCCCCAACCTTGATCTGTCTTTCAAGACTCTGAAGGTGTCTCTACTTGTGATGAGGTTTATGTGATGAGTTTATTGTTCCATATTCACATCGCCTTCACCTTGGGGTAGCTGTGTGGGATCTGGCACTGCTGTGTTCCTGCTGGTGAGGCAAAACCCTACGCAGGCTTAGCTCCAGCTGCACTGCTGCCATCTCTCTTCTCTACCAACTTAGCAGGGATTTTGGCTCCTGGGTGCAAAGGGCAGCTTCTCTTGAGGGGGTGTAGGTCATCTGCTCCAAAGACTGTGCATCTAGTAAAGTAATTCATAACATTCAGGTGATGGTGTGTGAATAAAAAGAGAGTTTGTTCTCCAAATACTGCTCTGAGCAGTAACGAGGTTATTGCTGATGAGGAGATTATTTGAAAATCAGCAGGTAGGATTACAAGTTCCTGAAAGGTGCTTGTCTTTTTGAGGAAAAAGAGCTATTCCTGCACATATGTGTGCTTGAGCAGAACTGAGCTGGAAAATGGGTAGTACTAAGAAGGGGGTGGAAAGATGACTGAATATAATAATGTTTGTAGATGGTTCTCCACTAAGGGAGGATTGCTTGGGTGTAAAAACTAGGCCAGTGTCATCTCCCATCCCCTGGAGGAGGAGACAGTAAAGGAACTGCAAGTGGTGCAGGAGCTTCAGCAACTTCTGCCACCATCCCATTGCCTGCAATGGTGACATTTTCATCTGAGACACGGATATCAAAGACTGCCGAGCCCAGCAGTGGAGTTAATTAACGCAGCCTGGAAGACAAGGAAATTGGGAATCTTGTTTGTGCCAATCTGACAACATGATCTCATTCAGAGGAATTAAAAAGGCTGGAATGAAAGTCTAAATTTCAGCAGAAATTCCCACATTTCTTGCCTTCATCTGTACTAACAAAGAAAGAGGAAAGTGAGCAGCTGGCTCTGTGAGGTGTTGGAGATTGCAGTATAACCCAAGCCAAGGCACAGGTCCTGCACTGGAGATGTGGGAGCCTTTCTTCCACATCCTTTCACCACCTGTGGGGTGGCACTGGGCTTGTGCCCCAGGCAGTGCTCCTGCCCCAACGCCTGGCACTGGTGAGATGCTTGGAGAGGCCTTTTCTTTCCTGGGTTGGCAGTGCCCCATGGTGCCTCACCTGGCTCATTAGTTGTGACACTGGAGACCTCAGAGGGCTTTTCCTTTGCTCCTTTAATGTTGTTTCAGGGTGGTCAGTTAAGCAGGTGGTCTCTTGCATTTGCCAAGACACACAAGATGGATGTTTTTTCTTGGACTCGGGGACCCATTATTGCATAGAAAGCTCCAGTTATCTCCTTATGCAACTCAGAGGATTCCTGATGGCCCTTAAACAGTATATGAGAAGAGAGATTCAGTGGCATGGTTATTTATTATTGAAAAGCCATGTTACAACAGCAAATAATTTCAGTGCTATTTAAACCTCCACTATTAAGCAAATTCACTTTGCAACCTCGAATTTGCTTATGCGATGCTCATTTCATCCCTCCTCAGCTAGCAAACGTTGCTGCTGCCAGCCCGCATAGCAATGACCCTGCTAGGACCTGCCAGGGTGTTTTGTCTTCCTCAGGCTTGAATCAGCATCATGTGTCCTGGTAAAGATCCTGCGGAGCTTTGATTGCTTCAGGGCTAACGAAATAAGGGTAGGGAAAACTCCCTTTGTTTCCCTTCACACGTCAGGTTGGGGCCCTGCCTGAATCAGGGGGAATTTTACCCAAAGCAGTCGTGTTCCTACACTGTTAAATTCCCTGGTTCATGTAGACATGGGGCTGTGCCACTGGGAAGCTTCTCCTTTCAGCAGTCTGTGTGTGCTCTGCTGTCGTAGGAGCCAGGCAGCATGTGTCTGATCAGAGGGTCCCATTTCTAGGGGGTCCACGGTGGGACAGAGGAAGAGGGAGTTGCTGGCTGCACCCTCCACCCACAGTCATGTCTTCTGAATTTGTGCAAGGGTGAGACCAGGGTACTGATTTGCACATGGTGGGAACATTAAGAGAGGATGACTTGTACATTGTTCTTTTTTTCCCAGCATTTGCTGATTGTTAAATCTGAATTGTGCTGCTCTCTGGGAGCTGTAAACCAGTGCTAGCCTGAAATAGTTACGTTTGAATGTAAGCTCTGGTGCATGCCAAAAGGTTTAACGTCTTCTATAAACTACCTTTGTGGTATATTTTGAGCTCATTACAGCTGCTCTCAGCGGATCACATACCAGTTTCCCAGCGCTTATAAGTGATGGGAAGTTGACTGCCCCTTTTGTTTTGTGAATTACATGCCAGCATCTACAAAACCCTTCTCCCTGTCAGGGAATGGGTGTCTAACTTCAGCTAATTGCCTGGGGGAGCTCAGGAGGTGATGAAAGCTGCTGGTTGCTCCAGCAAAACTGCCTCCCCTGCCGTTGCAGAGACGGTGGTTGGTTTTCACGGGCATTGTCAGCGGCCTCAGTCAAATCTGATCATGTACTTTATAACTGAGTGATACCTGGCCCTTGTGCTTTGCTGAACCCGGGGGCAAGCATGTCTCTGTATGAATACCCAGTTCACCCCCTCTCCCTCCCCAGCATAGGTAGGAATCCTTCTCCACATGTCAGGATGTCCATAATACCATTACTAGCCAGGACCTTTGATGAATTTTGTGCTGGTGGGAGTCAGGAGAGCTGAACTCTGAATCCAGCAGGCAGTGATTTGCTGGCATGACCTTCCCTATTTCATCATGCCACTCCAGCTTCCATTACTGCTTCCTGACATTGCAAAGAGATGTCCATCCACACTGCTAACATATTCTGAGGGCTGCGGCTAAAGTAAATTGCTATTTAATTCAATGGTGGTATTGATTAATTTTTGTATCCTGAAGCCACCAGCAGCAAAGGACTGCAGAATAAAGACCTACCTGTTAACATACATGATTATTGGCAATATGAATCCGCCGGGAGGGCTTGGACAGTTACTCAAAAGCCACAAACTGAATTAAGTGAAAGTTGTGTTAATTAAGACCAGGCATTTGCTTTGCAATGATTCTTCCCTAGCAACTCTGGTAGACCCCATAAGCCCTAAATGTGGCATATGTTCCCCAAAACTTGCACAGAATCTGGGGAAATCAGAGTCCCGAGTGCTTGTGTGTGGAAATAAGTTTTGCTGTACAAACAGCGGATTGGGAAAAATGAACTCATTTATATTGTATCCTGGACAGCTACAGTCCTCTTTTACTGGGTCAGATGAAATTAAGTGCAAGGAGCTAAAGGACCCTTTCTTATGTGTCTTCCCCAGGTGGGATCCAACTGGGGAGAAAAGCTGAGACAAAAGCAGTGATTCAGTTGCTGTAGCAGCTGCTGTTTATTTTTACATCACAAAAGGAAAAAGGTGGCATTGCTTATGTCAGACAGGCTATGTACATGAGAGAGCTGACTAAAAAGACACAACAGTCAGAGGAGTACGTTAACAAGGCCCATGCAGTAATTTTTTTTCTCCAGCATCCTTTGTGTTACGGATCAGACATAGGTCATGAGTTGGCAGGAGGAGCACTACTGATATGCTGTGATCCCTCCAAATTGACAGAGCAGGGAGTGACGATAATTGCAGTTAAGTGCTCTGCATGTTCTCACTTGGTGTCACCTGGGCTCCTGACCTGTCATGCCAGTGACCTGGTGATGCTGGTGTACTCAGCAATGGGGAGGAGATGAACCACATGAAGGTACTGAAAAACACCTGAAAATTTTTTTACCTTTTAAAGTCTGGACAAAGGTGGTGGGAGTTGCACAGCTCTGCCTGAGGGGCTTAATTTAACAGCCTGGGATGATCAGGCTGAAACTGGAGGCTGCTGGCAGCATCAGGAGAACACAGCTTCCTTCACAATGGTGGCTTGGTGGTCCGAAGCTGGGTAGTCTAAATTCATCCTCTCCAACCCTCACCAGTAGCTATGGGGTATTACTACAGACTTCCATGAGGCTTCAAAATTGAGATCAATTTTGCT
The DNA here is from genome assembly GCA_027560015.1 of Chloroceryle amazona. Taxonomy (NCBI): domain Eukaryota; kingdom Metazoa; phylum Chordata; class Aves; order Coraciiformes; family Cerylidae; genus Chloroceryle; species Chloroceryle amazona. The sequence continues at coordinate 62,978 of JANHFX010003121.1, read as the reverse complement.
GAAAAGCCTCTTATTTTCTGTGGCACAGCATTGTAACAGGCTGGAAGTTACGTCTGTTCAGTTTCCCTTGTTGACATTTTGGGGCAGCGAATGTGTAAATGAATAGTAAAGTCTCCATCCTTCACCACTTACTGTTGTGCTTGGTTCACCCTGTTTGCTTCGTGTCTCCATTCCCATCCTCCACAGAGGGTTCTCACTTCCAGCCATGCTTGTTTCTGATCCCTCCTCATTTTCTTGTCCCCTCCCAGTCATTCCATTTCGGTAGCTCTCTGCCTGCTGGGTCAGTGTGCTGCTTACAAAGATAACCATACCCGCTTCTGTTTGTGCATGGTTTCATGACTGCACTGGAAGGGCAAGGCTGGGATTGTCCCAAGGGAAATAAGCCCTGTTAGCAGGTGGTGCCCATGGCTGCTATGCCACAGGAGCCTTTTTGACCTTTGGCTGAGGGAATTTAAGCAAAGAAAGTGGCTCGGCTCTGCTTTTACTAAGTTCTACTGGTCACTCTCACCAGCAAAGCTGCCCTTTGACTGCACAGGACCAGAATCTCCCAGCTGATGAGGATGAGGTGGATCAGAGCATTTGTTTAAGGATCTTCTAAAAACCTAGGAGTTAGAGCTTTTTTGTTATTATTATTATTGGCTGGGTTTTTTTCTGTTTGTTTGTTTTGTTGGTTATTTTGGTGGTGGTGGTTGGTTGGTTTTGGTCTTGCTTTTTTTGTCTCTCTGCACTTAAGCTTTCATGGGATTTGTAGCTACTGGTCTTAGCTTAAAGCTTTCTTCTTCAACAGAAAGTTGTTTGTGGTCTTTGCTTCTTGTGACCAGGTCAGAAACTGACTCTCCATGAAGGGAGGAGAGCAGCCAGACCAGAGGGATGTCATGTCCCCTCTGGTGGAGTTGGAGTGGTGAGCTCTGGTGGCTTCTGCAGATTCCTGCACTCCAGTCAGCCAGTGATGTTTGCCAGCTGCCACTGCAGCAGGAGGATTTGCAAACCATACAGTTAAGAAATGGGTGACTGTGTCAGGTGGTTACTCAGAAACAAGGAGAGCTTAAGAAGCTGTGCACAGGATCCATCAGTGCCTGAATGTGCTCTGTTACCTGTCCAGAAATGCTGTGCTCTGACCAGAGTAATTTCATTTCACCTTAATTAGGTTATTTCAGTTAGCATTAAGCATGGCTGCAGGTATCTTTTCTCAGCTGTTGTCCTCCATAGTAGTCGAAGGAGGGCAGTGAATGTTTGTGCTACATCTCCTGTAACATTCCCCCCACAAAAAACAAACAAACAACAACAACAAAACAAAACCAATCAAACAAAACTAAACCCAACCAAACAAAAACCAAACCAAACAAACAAAAACTAGCACAGGTGCTTGTTGCCTTCATTCAAAACCGAATCGGCTCAGAGGTAGTCAGTAAACCCTTTCTGGGTTCTGAGGAAATTAAGGGACATTTTGCTGTCAACACTTGCAGCGAAGGACATGGTTTTGATGTTAATGGTGTGCCTTGCAGCCTAGGCAGCTGTGAGTCAGTGCAGGGGGCACAGGGAGCCAGGAGGTGGGGGGGGATGCCAGCTACTCCCAGCCGAGTGTTTTGCTCAGGGGTTGCTTTGCACAGGTGTTTTGTGAGCTACAAAACTGTATCTTTTCCTGCAGTTGGTCCTTTTACTCAGAAAAATGACATACAAGAAAATTCTGCTCTTTTTGCCTCATATTTCTTCCCCTTGGTTTGTTTTTCTGGAACTTGCTGGACTTTGGTGCTGGTACATGTGGGGAATTGGGTTCTGTGACCAAAAGGGGGACTAAGAAATAAATGTCTGCACATCGAGCTTTGATTTCCATCTCATAGCTGTGTATCAAGAATAAAGAGTGCCCAAATCTCTTCAATGATGTGGGGTTTTCTGAGAATTGACTGTGCGCTCCTGGGCTTCCAGTCAATCCTTTGGTTTCAAACTTATCACCAGAAAAAAAGGCAGGCTCCTAGCACAGAGGGGTTGGCAGTGAGGGTCCGTACATTTGTGGCTGTGCTTGCAAACTGTCTGCTAAATGTAGTGCCTGAGAGAAACATAAACAGCTGAACAGCTCAGCCCATGGCTAACATCATATTAATGGCATTATTTCTGAAAGGAAGTTCTTGCTGCAGCAGTTACAGACAGTCAGTGTTCACATTCATTGCTTTTGACAGCCTGATAGAAGGTAATTTAATTCAAACACCCAGGTGAGAGTGAAGCAAGAGGCATTTTTTAAAAGAAAGAAAATAAAAGCCCACTCTTTTAATACGTAAAATGCCTTTGTGAAGGAATAGGTTGGTAGCCATAAAGTGCAATTCATTTGCAAGAGCCCATGGATTTCAGTGGAGAGCTCTGTTTGAAGATCAGTAGCGAATGCTACAGCATGAATGCTTTTGCCACTTAGGTAGTCAAGAAAATGCTTGATGTTAATTCCTTCTCAGGCTTTGGTCTAGGGCCAGTAGGGCTTGGGAGGGCACTTGATTGTGTTAAAGAGACCAAGCTGGCCATATATGTCCTTTGCCTTGATTTCATTAGGCAAATCCTGTAAGAGAATTACAAGTACAGACCTTCTTTCCTAAGCTGCCATGGCTGCACAAGGCCATGCTATACTTGTGCTGGCAAGGCCAGCAAACAGAATCAGAAGTTTCTCTGAAGTATTTGCTTCTTTGCTGTAACTGTTTTTGAGGTTCTTCTTGTATGACCGAACTGTTCTGTTCATTTCCATTTCCCAGGCTGCACTCAAGGTCTGCATTTGGCTGTGTCACAGGATTTGGAAATATAGAAGTGATGTGGCTGGCAGTTGTGTAATAAACGAGGGAGCCTTGCCCAGTGTGGTGCCAAAGGGGCTGTCTCTTGGTATCCAGCACAGGCATTTAGATTTTAATTGCACCTTTCCAGCGGCTGGAAAAGAAGGCAAAAAATGCCACCAGTGTTTTTCAAGGGAGTGCTGCAGAGGTGGCTGTAGATCCCTCTTCCCAACTGCTCATGTCAGTGCCTCGTGCACTGGGATTGACTGCTTGGCTGCGCTATGAGTTTTCCCAGGCCTCCTAGAAAGCTAACCAGGCTAATGTGGATCACCTCTGTAGATCCCTGTTTAACCATCCTCTCCAACACAGGCCTTTGGGGTGAGACCCAAATGGCAAATGAATTCAGTTTAAAAGTTTTGGGCTTTGTGTGGGACAGCCTAATAATGAACAACTAGCAGATTGGTCTAGCTTAGGAGTTTAAATATAAGTAGCTACGATCAGATGGAAGTTCTTAACACACCACATTTACGTTTTTATCATCAGACTCCATCCCTGGTCAGAGTATGCGTCTGCAGTCACAAAACCATTGGGTGTGTTAATGGTGTAGCCCAGTCCATGGCTGTGATGAGTAGGCACACTAGGGCCATGCGTGAGGTTAAAATTTAATCTCTATTACACGGTAGGGCCATTCTGAATCCTACTTCACTTTGTTTGCTATTTATTTATTCTATTTTTTATCATCATTTATTTAATAATTTTTATTAACCTCTTCTGTGTCCCTTTGCTATGGTACCTGAACACCTACTATGGCTGCGGAGATTCATGCTGCTTCAAAGAGAGCTGGACTAATATACTGGAACCTGCTGGGTGCTCAGGGCAAGCCAGGGCCAAAAGGACTCTGTCCAGATTTCTGCCCGCTTTCCCTTCAACTGCTGAGAGCCACCTCTGCTTTTGTGCAGGGAGAGCCTGGCCAGGTTGCTTTGGAGTTGCCATGAGAAGTCTACCAACCACCTGGAGTAATACTGGGATTGTTCTCTCGCTCTTACAACTGACCGCACTGGAAAAGAGACCGTGCTGTGTAGACAGTATTCACAGAGATGGTTCCCACTTAGCAATTTGCCCAGCAGTTGTCCTGAAGTTAGGTGCTTGCTGGCAGGAGGCTGCTGTCTGGGACATATCACCTTTGGGCCATGCGTCTTGGCACATTGGTGAGTGTCCTCGAGGCTGCCAGTGTTGCTTGCTGGGGTGTTTTCATTTGCGAGACTTGCACAAATATCAAGTACAAACAGTAATTTTTCCCTGCCTAAGTAGTAAAACAGCTGGGAAATACAGTGCAGCCAAGGCTGGTTCTGCACTCACGGTACTTTTTCAGAGGAAAGGAGATTGAGTTCCTTTCTGCTTTATGACCCTGATCAGCCTCCTGTATAATGAGAGACAGGCAGGAAAGCCTGGAGCCAGCATCCATGCGGCTGGCTCATGAAATAAATGGAGAAGGGATGAGGTGAGTAATTTGGGTTAGATACAGAAATACTGGAAGATGAGTTCCCATTAACTATTCTTCTTCCTCCTCTCTGTCTTCTTCCTCATCCTTGCTGTCCTAGGTGTCCCAGCTGCTGGCTACGATGTGTTGACCACATCAGCTGTAGAGCTTCTGACCTCCTTCCTTGGCACAACATTTGATTCAATTTTAATGCTTATCTAAAAACTCATGTTGACTTTGTATCATGTCACCTTGTGTCAGCACTGCACATGACAGTCTGTTCTACAATAGTTTTTCTTCCTGGCTCTTGCTTAAAAGAGATTTAGCTCTTCCTGTAAGGGTGACTGCCCTGCCCTGGATGGATATTTTCCTTTACATACATCTCAGATCTGTTCTCTATGTGGTATAACTGAGTATCAGCTCTGTTTCCTTCTTGCACATTTTTACTAGATCCTGCTCTGGGAAATGGGAGAGAAGGTCTTTAGCTGTCACTGGTGCACCAAAATGACATGTTCAGTTTGACACCTGAAATCGCTAGCAAAGAGTAAGCAACACAATGACTCAGGCCCCAGGAAGGACTTGGTTGGGTCGCCCCATTTACTCAGTGGCAAATCTCTTGCTGTTTTCAGCCAGGTAGAAGTAAGCTCTAATATTTAGTTCAGAATTGGGTATGTGGGAAGCCACCCCCAAAACCCAGTGATATACCACTAGCACAAGGAGAGACATTTAAGTAAGGAGGCCATTTATTCATGGTCTTTCACTTTTTGGGAAGTGAATTTCTGCTGTGCAAGGGTTTCAAATAAATTGGCAAGTAACATTTGGCTCCTGCTTCTCCTGTGGGGAGAAATCACATTTTTTCCTTCCTTTATTTTTCAGCGTGTGAGAAGTGATTGTACTCCTTATGTATAATCTTTGTGTTCAGTAATTTCTCATACCAACATGTGCATTACGATCTCTGGCACAAATGATAAAGCAAATCTCTTGACAAATTGCATGCAGTAACAATAAAAAGGGTGGGGTTTTAAAGTCTGCATTGATACAGAAATCCTCTGTTTTTGGAATACTCTGTTCTGAAATGTGGATGTATCATAATCAAATTCATAGCAATTGTTCCCACATTTAACTCTGAAGGAGACATGGAAAAATATCTGCTTTTTGTTATAAGATTAACATAGCAGTCTAATAATTTCATTAATGATTTCCTCCTTAGGACTGCATTTTCAAAGCCATGTGCAATCATTTGATTGTGCAGCTCCTTATTAATATTAAACACAATTTTAAGTCCCACTATGACACTTTGAAAATGCACCTCTTGAGGCAAATGCTGCCTCCACACACACTGAGTATCCCAATATCACAGCAGTGCTCCCGTATTTCTGCTTTCCAAGTCCCTTGGCACAGACTTTTGTTGCCATTACCTTACCTGTGTTACCTCTGAAATGTGGAGTGATGCAATGCTTGCAGCTGTTTATTTGGCCATGTCTGGCTTTTTCAGACAACCACTGGTGGCCCCTGGAGATTTTACTTTGTGATTAAACAATAATGTGAGAGCTTGTTTCTTTGAGGAAAAAGTTACAAAATACCAGTAAATATCATGAGCGTGATGTGGCAGGGGCAGTAATATCTCTGTTATTTATTGTTTGTTTACTCAGCCCTTGAGGAGCGGTGAGGAAGGCTCCTGTGATGTGCTGTCAGTGAACGTGTCTGCCAGGAGATAAGAAACCCTCTGCTTCAGCAGGCACCAGATTACAAAATGGCCTTCACAGCCACTGCTTCAGCCTCCCTGCTAACGCCTGTTTTCAGTGTTGGCGAGGCCCTGGTGCTCAGCACAGGATTTTCTGCTTGGCCACTAGTAAGGCAAGGTCTGGGGCAGCCTGTCAGTGGAGTTCACCTCTGCGTGGGCTGAGTGGTGCCTTCAGGATCCTTCTGCACCCCCCTGGTGCTGATGAGGGCAGCTGCCGATGTGGGGGCTTTGAGTCCTGCATGCATGACATCCAGGGTCCCCTCTACTGCTCATTGCAGCTCTATGTCTCAGAGCATCTCCTGGAAACATAGGAATAGAAGTAGTGATTCCTGATGTACATACCCATGCCCAGATACCTGTCTTTATGTAGAAATATGCATCTAATATATAACAAAAAGAAAACCTGTGGAGTTGAACACAAAATGGTACCACTCACCTAATCCGCCTTCTCTCATTTCCCCAACCTCAGAATTAGGGTTGTTGGATGATAGAATGAGCTGTCATCTTGACTCATAAGAATTTAGGAGTTTGATTTGAGAGAAAAAAAGAAAAACAACATACAGAATTCCTCCCATATTTGACCATTACCAAAGTCTGTCTAGAACTACTCATGCTTCTCAAAGCTTTTCATGGGTTGCCACTGAGACTGAGTGGTATTTAAAGCCATGCCAGATCATCTCTTATTTTCTAAGTAGTATTAACCTGTCAAGGTAAAGGTTTTTAATCTTATAGATGCTTGGCAAGATGCATTATTTGTACCATAACGTTAATTTGTGCTGAGGCTCCACAGTTAGTTGTAGTTAGGGGTATGAAGTCTGATGTTTAATGTTGCCGAACTCTAAATAAAAACAAGCCTCTTGGTCAGTTTTTCAAGTAGAATGCTTGATTAATCTCTTCTGGCTTAATTTAGCATCCTGCCAAGAGCTGAGTTTAACCTTTCTTGCAAGTATCTATTTTCAGGAAGGCCGATGATATCAGTAGCAGAAGGGAGATAGATGGGTGGATGCCGAAGTGGACCGTCACAATCATTCTTTGTCTGCAAGGGAGATGCTTTGTTTGTAAGGGCAAAGAGGATTGTTCTGTGCCCAGAGATGATTGCAATGACTGATTTATGAAGGTTGTTTCAATGCAATCATACTTCTAAAGTTTACTCCAGCTTCTCTCCAGTATTTGATTTGTTAAGGTGTTGACACAATTTTGCTGACATTTTTCTTAAGTGGATTATGCTCGCAGCCAGTTTCCCAAAGCAAACAGATGGCTTTTCAAACAGAGCATGCCCACAGACTTTTTTTTTTATGGTGCCTCTGGTATTATGACAGCTCTGTCAGAGAGGGCTGGTTTGTCATTAATTTTCTTGTGACAGATGATTCAAAATCTTTTTTGCTCCTTCAGCTTGCTCAAATGAACCAGCTGTTTAAAAATAAAAAATACAAGATGACTAAGACATAAATCCATTGGCCTGTACATGAATGGAATTGCACTATTTTGATAAGTCGGTTTCTAGTTTTAGATCACTAGAAAATAAGAATTTCTTGAAAATATTGGAATATTCTTAGGAGGAGTGGTTTTCTTCTTGGAACCCAAAGACATGTTGTGCATTGTCTCAGATGAAATCTGTAATCTGAATTGCCTGGTTACTTAAATGTGAAATCAGAATATGCATAAGGGAGAGCAGGTGGCTCAGCACCTTCACACAGAGTGTGAGGCTTCTGGAGCCTTCAGATACGAGTCTTGGCAGGATGGATCAGGCTGTCATCCTCCAAGCGAGGGTGTATCAAATCCCAAGTATCTTCCTTTAAATGAATGTTTCAGAGAGGTCCCTAGGCAAAGATGCAGTTTGAGGGCCACCCTGAGAAAGGTTTCCATGCTTTGCCACCACCCTGAGAAGGAAGAGGAGATAGGAATGGGGTGACATGGACTCCGCTGAAGCTCTTTTTGTGTCAGCATATGGAGCTGTATCTGTATTGTGCTGCTGCATGATGAGAGATCCTCCTCTGTCCGCAGTGTGGGTGAGTGCTCTCACTGCCTGGGGAGATGTCTGCGTGGAACATCAGAGGACAGGCTGTTAGAAGTCTTTCCCCAGACACCCCAACAAAGGGGACACCGGCTGCTTCAGGGTACTGGGTCTTCATCATCATCATTTTATTCCTCTGTTGCACTGGCTCTCCCAGGTTTGAGGCTTAGTTGTTCTTGGTGCTCTAGGGATGTCAGTTGCTTCTTGTGCTCAGGGGAATTTTCTGTTCTTGTGCATGAATACATAGTGCCAGGTTTGACTCAAGGAGGTTAAGGCTGCAAAGCATCATCACACTGATTTTGTCTGCTCATCGATGCAGCCTTTGGTGTCTTCAGTCCTGTGTGCATGGTAAGGAAAAGCAGCAGCCCCACTAAAACCAAACTACTTGAAACTGCATTTGTGTATTGAAGAAGCTACCACTCTTTTTGTTAACGTTATCACATTGTTAATGATACTGCTGTTGGATCTCTTTGCTTACGCTCCAGTGTGTTGTCCCTGTCACTACAGCACCAGCACGATTCCTATGCCAGTAGCAGACGGGGAGACTGGGGCATGCTGGGGGCTTGAGGCAGCTATGGGGCTCCTGGATTCCTGCCTACTGCCTTTAACCAAAAGATCATCCCCTGTCCTAAAAGCAGGATCACAGTTATGTGAAATATGTGCTGTGTAATTTAGTTTTGTTTGGTTTTTTCAAGCCCTGTCTACTCTCTGGATCCCAAGATGTTTGTCTGTATATTCCCATAACTGTCATGCTGCTGAGATACAAATCTCTTCAAAAAACCTTCATACCAAATAGCACAGAGCTGCTCACACAGTCCTGGTGCTTTTTGTTATTCTTGCATTGAGTTGAATTCCCAGTATCTGGGTAGCTATTTGCATTGTTCAGCAGGGACAAATTCATGTCACCAGGAAATGAGACAATCACGTTGTCGGGCGCGGGCTGCCATCCCTGGATAACGTGGTTTCCCACGTGGTGTTTACCAGTGCAGTGGGACTTGCAAGCCGTCATTGTTCCTTCGTTGTGAGCATTGTTTAGAGGGACGCAGGCAGTGTGAGTCTGGTGCCAGGCGCTGGCACAGAGGGAACTGTGCTCATCAGTGTGGGATAAATCTTTCCTGTTAGCTCTGGGGAAGGGGAGAGCAGAGAAATGCTCCCACTGCTGGAAGGTGTCATGCTGTGCCTCGTCCAACACATCTGGTTTGTTTTGACAGCCAAAGGAGGGTTGGCTATCAGTCGCCCCACTTGCATGCCACAGGTCCTGCTGTAATCTCCCGTTGTCTCCTCTGAGACCCCATGAAGTGTCTGTGGCTCACGGGAAGTCAGGTGAGGTTGCAGGGCTGTGAATGTGATGTTTCAGTCAGCAGAGATATCCTTTCAGGATACGCGTAAAACCAGCTAGAGTGGATGTTGTACTTTAAGCTGTACTTTGCGTGACATTAGCAGAAGAGCAGCTCAAGTTCTTAGTGATACTAAATTTTAATAACCAGATGCATCACCTGGCTTTTATTTATTTCTATCCTCTGACACCAGAATCTTGTTGCTTCACAGCGATTTGAGATATCAATATTGCATAAATATTCATTTTGGCATTTGTGAACACCCAACTCCTTAATACAAATTTAATGTAACACATTTTTCCTGATAGTTACAAACTGGATTGACATCCTGTTAGTCATCTCACCTGCACATGCTCTGAGAAGATGCAGAAGCAGGCCTTACCTCATGAAGTCTCTCATTCACATTCACCTGCTCAGAGATCCCAGCTGGATTCACTAATTCACCGTAGGGTTAGAGGATGTTGTGTTGCATACAGGCGTGCAGTTTGGCCTGCTGCTGCTAAAGCAGAGCCCAACGCTCCGTAGCAAATCCGGGTGCAAGGTGGGTGGGTAACCAGGGTTTCACAGCTTGTAGGGGACCCCTGGCTGGGGACACACATCTGTTGCTGTGTGAGATAGGATGCCAGGGTGTGAGGACATAGCAGTGGCACAGGGAGGGGTGTACTATGTGCCATCACTGCCCCATCCCTGGCAGGTCCTCGCTGTTGATTGTGAAAGAGGAAATGCCTTCTCACGCAGGCTTCCTAAGGCCAGGCCTAAATTACTGACCAAGGGGTGACCTGGAAGCGAGGGGAACCTGGTGCCTGTCCTACTCACTCTGCCCACCGTGCTGGCTGCTGCCTTCCTCAGTGAGCTGGGTGCGGGGCTGCAGTAGGGGCTTCAGTCCCTTCCCTGGGGGCTGGCATTGATGAGGGGGCAGAGGGGATTTGAGTCAGGACCTGGGACTGTTCCATGGAATGGAGCAACATGACAGAGAGGAGTGCATTATTGCCACTTTTGTCACTACCCAAGCGATGTGCGTGATCCCTGACTCTCTCCTGCATGTCTCTCTGTGCATCCTCAGGGCCAGGGAGATCTCCTGAAGAACGCCAAGAACGAAGCCCTGGAGAACATGAAGCAGATCCAGCTGGCGTGCCTGTCATGTGGACTGAGCAAAACTGGAAGCGGGCATGCAGATGCCAAGTCAAAGCGGAGCCTGGAGGCAATACAGGAGAAGGATACTGGAGATGAGAATGGGAGGCTGTGAGGGAAGGCAGAGCTGTTGCATTTGTCACAGATTTCAATAACTCTAAACTATTTTTTTAAAGCATTTAAAAATTCACACAGGAATGCCCTCTACAGGGTGTTGATAGTATTAAAATCCTCACAATGTCAGTATTTTAATGCAGTTAATTTAGCCAAGCTGAACTCTGATAGTGAGATTTCTTCCGCAGCCGGGCTGTATGTAAGTGCGTGTGTGTGTGCACATGCAGATCCTGCAGACACCCTTTCATGCATTCCATTAGCCATTTGCTGATTTATTCCTTTGTTGTCTTTGAAGAGGCCAGTTCATTCTGAAGATCAAAACAAATAGAGAGTATTTGTATCAGTTTTGTGCTTTATTTTACTCTCCAGCTTTTATCATTTAACTTATAGATGACATCTCCATTACGCTGTTGAAACAAACAAACAAATACAATAACAAATGTCATCTACAGCTGGTTTTGTGAGGGCAAAAACAATGGCTTGCTGCAGATGCTGACTGTGATTTTTAATGAACAGTTCAAATGAAGTAAATGAGGTATTTAATGCTCAGAATTGTTGGCTAGATTATGGTTAGATTTCAGCTGTGTATTTCACTGAATTTTAGCAAACTGCTCTTCAGGGTACACCCAGATAGCACGTACTAGTGTAAGAACTAGCTGATTTATTTCATTCCAGTAAATCATTGCTACTTTGTAGATCTGCAGACAGCTACGGTCTTTGCTGATAGGCATTAACTTGTGTAGTAATGCACATAGCTAGTCAGCTGCCTAGTCACGAGGAGAGCTGTGAATAAATATCCTTCAGTGATCCTGAATTCTGAAGGTGAGCTCTGGCCCATTCTGAAACACTCATTGGTGCCAGTGTTTGGAAGGAAGGTCTTAACAGATTTCCCTGTGAACTTTACTGTAAGAGATGTGAGAGGTCAGAACTTCCTTACTGCCTTCTGCTTAGATGTTGAAGTCAGTTGGATGAAGCCAGTAGGATCTGGCCTTACATTGTGGCAGCTAAGAATCATGCTGTGCTAGAAATGTGAAGCAAGGCTGCAGAACTGCTACAGATGTAGTGCAGAGAAAAAGGTTGGGGAAGGAAGAGAATACCAACAATTTTGGGCAGCAGTTACAAATGTCTTGACACGTCATATGTTTAGAAGGGATAAGGAGAACGTCATGAGGCAATGCATCCTCGTCCTTCCCAGCATCCAGCTCATGTATGCTCACAATGTTCATTTCAATCGTTTAAGTACTGTGCTTGAGTGTAGTATTTGTGTTACCTTTAACAGGACTAAGTGTTTTATGGTTATAAAAAAAAAAAAAGACTATATTTATTTAAAGCATTGCTTTTATTTTGAAAAGCTACTTTTTAAATTAATTTGATTAACAAATATGCTAATTTTCTGAACTTAACAAAAAGTAATTGCTGAAATTTTGACCATTGGAGAATCTTATATAGCTATTGTGTTAAGTTATTTTTGACTTCTTAATGACACTATTATGTTCATGTTGCACATTACTGAGAGAGTAAAGCTATGAAACAACTTTGACCCATGTTTATTTAAGTGATTTAACACAGAAGGTAACCAGGGAGACTAGGATAAAAGTTGGGCTAGAGTGGGTAAGCTGCTTGAAAGAAGGTCCTATTCTAATAGGAGCTGTATTATTGCAAAGGTTGTAACTCAGATGCCTTAAATATCATTTCAGTAAAACTTGCCATACTTGTTCGGATCCAGCCCTAAATCCTGTTTATCTCTCTGTTTGATTATGAGTGTGTATTCAGCTTTCACTGAGGTTTGGAGAGGGATGTCTTTGGTGTTTCAAGCAAGGCGTAAGATCAGCAGTGTAAGTGTGCACGTCCATGTTTTGCCCACCTGGGCCACCTTCCTGATTTCATCATGGGTTGTGTTTCTATGAAAAACAGCACTTGCCCTTCAGTGTTTATGGTTAGGGAGGATGGCAGCTGTTAATGTAGCACCACCAATTGAGAAGGATCAGTTTCTGGACAGCATCTGTCCCCAGAAGGAGAGGTTGCTTCAGAAGGGAAAGTGGCTTGCCTCTTGGTGCTTCATTTAAACCTAGAAATAGCCTGATTTTGTCCACCTAAAAGGGTATTCCTGTGTTTGTACAGGAGCTGCTGGCAAAATACCTTCTAAGTCCTCCTTCTCTGATGTTATCAACAAATGAACATACAATTACATGGAGTAGGGCTTGCTTTCTGTGCTTAAATGGAAAGGGGTACTACACAGCTCTCGTTCTGTATCTATTTGCAGAACCAGAAGATAGTGGTTGGATGGAAATCCTGTAGCACGCACACACACATTTCACGCCATATTTGGCATTCATGTCATGTCTCATGCCAGGGTCATGCTGCATGGCTTTCTGTGCTGAAATACAGGGAGTAGGAAACTTTGGGCATCCTGGATTGCCCTCAGCAGCTGGGGCTGCTCCTGGTGCTGGTGCCCACAGCCGAGCAGCTCCACCCTCCCTCCTGCACAAATAGAGGGCTGACAGCAAAAGCTCATCTCACCTTCTCTGTGCCTCCTCGAAGTCACTGGCAGTGGAAGTAGATGATAAAGCAGCAGTCGATGTAACAGAAATTCAGCCTTGAAAGAAAACACATGAAAAAAATCATACCCAGCATCCACAGCAACAATACATGGGAGACTAACTGCTTGGGCTTTCGTGAAGTGTTTCATGACACATCCAGCTTCTTGCAGTGGTGCAACAACCTCCTCCAGGCCTGCTCCTCCTGCAGAGGGGCAGACACCTTGGAAGTCTTAAGTTCCTGCAGATTTCCCAAGCAAAGATGGAGTGGGTGGCTCAGAGAGGCCCTGGCAGCGCCTTCCTTGGGACCCAAGGCTGCAGCATGACCTCTACTTCTGTGTTAGGCACTGTGGCCCATGAGGGAAAGGTAGATGCAGAGGTTTGACTTGAATGTTGCTTCTTATGTGCCTGAAGGAATCCAGCCATGAGGCATGGGAAGAGGCTAAAATAGCTGTTCACAGACCTGATTAGTCTTAAATCAGCAGGAATAAGTCCGACCAAACTTAACGTGCTGACGTGACCAGCAGGTCTGACCTCTTCCCCCTCCTCTCGAGAGCGTAAGTTAAAGTATCATGCTGTTATGCTGCTTTCTGTATCCTTTTTTTCATGCATTTTATTCCCTGTTTTTAAAGGGATAATTCAGCTCCCCAGTGCAAACAAGGTGAGAGTTTTTCATATTCCTCCTTCCAAGTTTGTCATATTCCTCCTTCTGAGAATCCTCTCCCAAAATAGATCATTACCAGATAATTGCATGCACAGAGGGAGCTTTCCTGTATAATGTTCTATCTCTTCCATCTATCTGTTCAGACTAAAACATCAGGTTGTAGCATCCTTGGCCTCTGTCTCCTGAAACGACAGACAGCAGCTTCATGTGGGGGACGACTTTGGGAAGTTTCAGAAAAGAAAAAGGTGAGGGGGTTGCAGGAACAATCTCTTCTTGCCTCCATTTCTTGCTGGGGGGCTGAGTGTGGTGGCCCCAGCTCATATCGCAGCAGCAGTAGATTTACGTATTCAGTAAATCTGGGATTTACTTTTAAAGTGCAGTGCTTAGTGAGAGAAAGATAATTGTGAAGGATTAAAACATCTGGGCACAGAGAATGCGCACTTGGGAATGGAGCAAACACGCAGCACCCAAATGTTCCCCCTTATCATCTCCTCTCGCCTCCCTGGGCAGGCGTGAAAATCTAGAGGTTTCCATAACACCATACATGTAAAGTTGCCTCCGAGTTGCCACACCGTGCACAAGGTGGTTTGTTTCCCCAGGGAGCTGGTAAGTAGTGCTGGGATTCATTTCCCAGGTCTGAAGCACAAGTGCTGTTTGAGCCTGTTCTGGCACGGGCCCCTCGGGCTGCCTTTGCACAGACTCGGGCTGAGCAATCTTGCATTTGCTCTCCACAGCAGGTCTCTGAAAAAATGCTTCTGTTTTAAAATAATGTTGAGGAATATGTGAGTTCAGTAACTGAGGTGTGAGTGACCAGGTCAGGCATGTGACGCAAGCACTGTCCCACCAGCTGGTCCTCTGCAAGAGTACTCTGTGAACATGTCCCTGGTCAAATGGGTCATGAGGATTTTCTGCGCTCTCTATTTGAAACAATGTATGAATAAATTACTTATGAAAATATTAATGGAGCAATTTCAAGAAAATGTGCATAAATCAAAATCTCAGTAGACCAACGCATGAGCAGGAGGCAGTCTTATGTTGGACAGCTGTTTGCTGTGCAGAGTCCACACCATCTTACTCCGGAAACTGAAAGAAAAACAAATGATTGCAATGGCAAGTTTGAGTTACTGGTGGTTTTAGAAGTACTTTCCCTGTTAAACTGCACAGCAGGAACTTAGTAATTTATTAAGGCATTAAGTAGGATGGGAAGCAAATGTCATGTGGAGGCTAAAAGTAAGTGATCATGGATAGGAGGTGTCATGTTGGCATGTGATGTGTGGGGAGGGACGCGGGGCGGTGGAGGTCTGTGGGGGTGAGTGCTGGCTGAAAGCCCCCAGGAGGAGCCACTGCCCTCCCTGCAGTGGCAGTGAGGGGCTACTGGGGCAGGGAGCAGGTTGGTTACCAGGGGGGTTGACTTCCACCAGCAGAAGCCTGCAGAACTCAATGAGAGCTGGGGCACAGTGGCTATGGCAATTGGTCCCATCTCCAATCCATGTGGCTGCCAGGATGCTATGGGAGAGACCTCCAGGCGACAGAGAGTCTGTGGCCACAACCCTGGGCCCCAGGGACATTCACACCTTTAGAGCCCCCCTGGAGCTGGGCAGGTTTGCAGAATCTGGGGCTGCATCACTGCTGGAGCTGGATGCGATGGCCCAGTAGGTAAGAGTGCTGTTCAGCACAGTGTCTGGCTGCAGGTGCCAATCAGTTTTAAGCAACATTTTATTAGATCACCTCACTTGACTCTGGCATGCAAAATCACAAAATTGCTGTGTTTCAGTGATACAATGTGTCACCAAGAGTATCAGATATTTCTGCTTGCTGCAGTCCTTACAGTGTTATTTTTTATAAGACAAAACTGAAGATCTTTTCTGAACCGAAATTATGAGTCCTCAAAGTCAACCTGACTGAAGGTCTATAGTTCATCCACAGTCTCTGAAGTGCATTTAATCAAGAGTTTAGAACATGGGAAGAGATTAAATATTCCAGGTGAAGCATTAATTTCAGAGGGCAACTGAAAATGCATTTAAATAATATACTAGGTATACAGGATGGAGATGAGATTAGAAGTAGACAAAGACCAGTATTAATCTAGCTTGTCTGAAAGCACGTTATGGGGACAGCAGAGAAATACAGATTAATTATTTGTATGCTTCCTCAGATAGGGTCTGGTGGGCCAGCTACAAATAATATAATTAGAAACGATATACAAATCATGATTCAGACAGCAGGAGCTGCTATGATTATTTATGATGCTGATGGATGGAGAAGAGTCCTGGCAGCAAAGCGCAGGAGGAGTTTGCAGTTTTGCAGTTGCAGCACAAGGGTGCCATGCGGGGGGAGAGGACGAGTGGTGCTGCTGCACCCTCCTTTGCAAAGCAAATAGGCTAAACTATCGGTTACTGCTGCGTTTTGTCACTGGGTCCTCCCAAAGTGAAAAATGAAGACATAGAGTGGTGCTAGAGAAGTAGGAACAAAGTATTGAAGAACACATTGGTATTGGCAAGTCCATTGATTGCTGATGTTGATGTACTGACCTTCCTGCCCTTGCCTTTGGGCCCCCTGACTTAGCTGTGCTCTGGTGGTTTGCAGCAGCCTTCCCACACAAGGTGTTTCCAGAGCAGGTTCCAGGGCAGCACAGCTACAGCTGAGCCGTGCCACTAGCTCCCCCTTGGAACTGGAGGACATCTGGTTTGCTCCGTTCCTTTGTGGTCCTCGGTGGTCTTCTGGGTTTTATGGAGTCCAAGCCATGAGAAGGTACTTATTTGTGCAATGATTTTGTGTGGGACCAGCAGGCACTCAGCCCAAGGCCACAAGGGATCCTTTTCTGGGATGCGTGGGCTGCCCTGGGCTGGAAGCCGCTTGCTGTGGGGCTGCTCACTCAGAGACCACCTGGTGAGGCTGCCTTTAGGAGGCTTGGACCAACCACTCTGAGTGGGTTCAGCTCCCACCAAAGCCCAAGCATATTTTCACCTGCTACTGCTGTGGCTATGTTTCACTGGTATCTTGTCTGTAAGTAGCCAGGTGCACACACAGACTGGCCCATTGATGCCTGCTGAGGCCTGGCCTGTCCTCCCAGTGTTTGCTGCCTCGCCAAGGCAAGTGGTACATTGTCCCAACTCCTGTAAGGGAAGGTGGTCACACCGTTTCAGAATTGCCATGAGACTGTGGTTTGGAGACAGAATTATTCTGAGGTGTTTGATGCATTGGCCAAGAAAACAGTCGAGAGGTGTTCAGGAATAGCTGATGATGTGGTAGGGTAACTCCTTATCGGAGCAGCCAAAACATTTTGGAAGTGATTGAGTGCAGAGTTGAAGAATTGTCATCAGAGTAAACCCAAACCACCAGCTTCCTAAGATTTGTTCAGGTTTGCAAACTTCATTTGAGGTTAGCTAGGACTTGCTGCAAGGCATGTGTCCTTTAGGGCAAGCAGAACCTGATTCTGTGTCTCTGGAAAGACTGCTGCAGTATTTAGGGTGAGCTGAGGCAGGATGTGTGCCATGTATCAGGCTGGGGTGATCATCAAGCCCAGATGTATCTGTGGGTCAGGAACTGTGAAAACTTCCAGCATTGCCATGCTCTGCTTCTCTCTGACGTTTCAGACCTGTGCCACATTGACCATTTGCAAAGGAAAGCATTTTCCTGGGCTGAGGACATCTGCAGACCTCAGCCTCTGGAGCAGTGCAACTGGGCTGAGGAGGGAGAGCTCTCCAGGAGCAGCCTTTGTGTCTCATCTGCGCTGCTCCATCTGCCAGCTGGCGTGCTGGGACTGAGGTGTTACCTTGAGCTATTTGTCAGCAAGCTGGGCACCGTCTGTTGGCACAGCTGACCTCTTTACTGAGATAGGAAAAACCTCAGGTAGACTTGCATCTGAATTGTTTGCCGTTTGTTACTTGCGCTTCTCAGCATGGCCTGCTTGGCCCCTGCCACTGGGTGCTTTGAAAACTGGCTTTTATTTTGGCAGTGTTCTCTGATCACGGGATGAAGAAGAGCTACAGGGAGTGCAGAGAATTAATGCCATTGAATGTTTCTACTGAGTGTGATGCTTCTGCTCATGTCAGCCTGTGTCTGTTACATAGAAGAGACATTTTTTGTTGTTGTTATTGTTGTTATTATTGATTCTAACATGGTATTTTGTAGCAAGGTGATCGATTGCAATAAACCTGCAGCCATGACTGAGATGGAATTGTCTCTCCCGGGTCCTGAGGAGATGTTAATGCAAAAATTAACACCATGGTCTGTCACACTTTGTGCATGCCAGGGGATTTTTGTTTGTTTGTTTGTTTTGTTTGTTTGTTTGTTTGTGTGTTGTGTTTGTCTTTGTTTTGTTTGGTTTGGTTTTGGGTTTTTTTGTTGTTCTTGTTAATGCTTACAGTTCATAATTAACAGCAAAAGAGCAAAAATGTCCACAGGAAAAATGTTTCTACCAGGCATCAAATTAAGGACAGGTGAAAGTCTCCAATATGGACTCATATGACAGTATTAACGAAGACAGAATGGCACCAGTTTTGATTCCTCCCATTATTTATATGAATTGGATGTAAAAATTGACTGAAGAGCATTTAGTAGTGATGTGTATGGGTAAGAGCCTTAGTCCTGGTGAGGAATTCTTACTGGGTGGCCTTACGTGCCTGGGTCCTCTGGATCACAGCTCTCCACTGAGAAAAAATATCTCGTGTACCCCTAGTATCCAAGGGAGCAGGTAGTAGTAAGACCTGCCTTTTCCTAGAAGGCAAGTGGGACACAGATGGTGCTCTGAGCCATATTCTGGAGAGGCTCAGTGCTGCAAGAGTCTCTGTGTCTCCCTGCACAGTACACTTCAACCACTGGGAGCTCCCAAGAGGGGTCCAAGGGGCTCTGGCTTGGAGAAGCTGCATAATTAGCAGCATCTCAGCCCAATGAGGAGACCAAAGTGGGCTCCTGAGGACAGCGGTGCCAGTCACCACCTGTAGCAGCACGTCCATGCACTGGGCTCCCAGACATCTCTTGCAATGCAGGTTTTCCTAGGCAGCTAAACCCTCTCTATTGTCAATACTGAAACAGGTATTTTTAGGCACTGCTTTGTTCTACCAGTTTTGGCTGTGCACTTTAGGAGAGGATTAGTTTTATCCTAATGGTGCCTGCGTTGTGCCATATCTTACAAGGGTTTGTAGTAGAAACCCTTGAAGAGAAACAAAGCCTTTATCAACATAAGAGACAGCTAGCTGTGACAGCTCTTTGCAAGGTGTGCATTTGTGCAAGGCCAAACCATGTATCTCTTCAGTCATTGTGTTCTTTGGCCAAGAAAATCCAAGAAAGATGATGTTGTGGGGGCTGTGGGAATTCAGATGACACTGTAAAGACATGGGGGCAGATGCTGGTTTAGTTTGCTAAAAACAGATTAGCAATACTAAATGGCTTATGCCCTCACATCTGCAAACACCAGAGGACAAGAGAAAGTGTGGCTTGTAGCTCACAGACCTGATGCTCACTGCCTCAGGCACTGGGGCCTGAGGTGGACCGTGGCCCTGCATTGGGGCGAGCAGTCAAAAGCATCCCCTGTAGCAAATACCAGAAACCTCTATCCCAAGCCGAGTGGCATTTCTGACAGGTACAAAGCCACAGGGAAGAAATGGAGATCTGTGAGGAAGGTGCCAGATCTTGTCTTATATGGTACTAACATTGCAACCTGGCCTGATGGGAACATGAAAATAATCTTCAAGAGACTGAAGCAGGCACAAGTACAGTGTCATCAAATTTGGAAGGTCAGCATTGGGGATCCTAGGGTGTCTCCACTGCTCCTACATAACGGGTTTCAGCCCCTTCGGTGAGGCAAATTAACCTTTTTCCTGGGACTGGCTATGCTTTTATGGCACATCATGAATCCTCTATTTCCTCCTCCACTGAAAACAGTTGCACCTTCTCCTGGGAAAGGCAAATTGATTGTAGGGAGTTCAAAGAATGAAAGCTAAGCAGGTGGCTTTCTAGATTATACACTTTTCTTGGCAAGAGCTATTTCTCTGAGCTATGTGCCTGGCCTGTGAGAGAGAAACACAGGGAGAACTGTAATTCCCCGTAATGGGAGCAACAGTGGCTGGAGAGTGAAGGCTCTGCAGAGTGAAGCTGAAAGGTTGAATCTGTTTAACTACACATCCTGTTAAAACAGGCAGTTGGACAGAAAATTGCCTCTAATGGCATCCAGAATGGCTGAGACGCCAGATGGGGCTTTAGTGCCACTGCCTGTGTGGTTCCGTCTGCCAAAGAGACTCGGTGCGAAGTGCAGCCGTGCCTCTGCCTCTCACCCTGGCAGAGGGTCAGCCCTGGTGTGTGGGCAGACCAGGGCACGGGTGCCTGGCACACACGCTGCTCAGCTCCACAGGATGCTGCACAGGCACAGGAGGGCTGCAAGGATGCAGACTGGCATGGAAGAAGGTGTGCAGCCCCTGGTCTCAGGGTGTATTTTAGCAAGTGAATGTCTTCCTCTTGGAGAATGCACCTCAGTCCCTGGGGAGGTCCCTGCAGAGTGGTTGGATTGTGGCAGATCACAGGGCTGTGAAGTCACCTGATTTTTGTGATGCCCATTGAAAGGGCAGAGAGGCCCTCTTTTCCTGGAAGGGCTCCATGAAACTTCTGGACTCCCGGGGGTTGGACTATTATTATTTTAACACTACTGCACTCTGTAATGTTTCTGCTCTCGTGTCCATCAGGGGAGGCAGCATGCCCTCACCAGACACAAGAGGGACATGGAGACAGAATGCACTGGGGACCAGCTAACTGGGACCCGAGGTGATGGGCAGAGCAAGGAATCAAACTTCTCCCTGGGAACACAGCACAGCCCTCTCCTTCCCCATGCAGCCACACCTCCTGGTCCTCCATGAAACACTAAGTCCAAGAAAAACTTTCAACTAGGGGATTAAGCTTTTCTTTAAGACAGATGGGAGAGATATGATGAGGGATAAAGGTAATTAATGACATCACCCTGTCTTTTGAATGTAGGTTGTTTTGTAAGTGATTGAAGAGAAATTTTTGAAAGCAGGCTTTAAACAGGCATAAGATTAGCCAAGATTAGTAAGGATTTCTGCCTGATAGCCTAAATCTAATGTCTTTCAGTTAGTAATCCCTCTTTCAGGTCAATGAATCTTCACGTAAGAAGGAAAAATACCATAGGTTATACAAGAGAGTTTGGGGGTTTCACTTGTCATGTGAAAGGGATTTAGAGCTGTTGCCAGCACCTGAACTGCTTCCAACATTTTAGGGAGCCTACACTGTCCTCTCACAGGAGACCACAAAAACTTATTCTCTTGTGCTGTGCTGATGCTCATACAGAGAGCTGACCAAAATGCTTCAGTTACAGAATTTTACTGATCTCATCATGCAGTGGTATCTCAGCCCATCATTTAGAACAAGAGATCACAGGTACTTTTTTTTTTTTTTTCCCCAGATACTGTTCTACCTGGAAAGCCTGGTCTGCATAGCATGAGCAGAGGCTGCAATTTAGCAAAATCTGCTGGGGCTAAGCAACCCCCTTTGCTTCAGTGAAACTACCTGTGTACCACTGCTGAGAGTGCGAGTTTTGTGCTGAAGGGGAGCACTGGAAACTGAGGGTTTCCTGCAGCCACAGTACTTTCCATGTCCCACCACAGGTAGGACTTCCTTACGAAGGGCTCTTCATTTGCAGTGGCGTGCTGCAAGCTGGGCTACAGCAGCTGCATTTGCACCTTGACACAGGCTGAGAGGTATCCATGCTGTGCCTGGACACAAGATGTACAGCACAGTTCTTGCTTATGAGGCTGCATCTCACCATCCCTGCTTGTTTTGTTTATCCACCTTCTTCCAGCTCATGATTTGCAATGTTTTTTGAGGAAACAAACCTTTTTTGGCCATGTTGGTGCAGTCTCACCCTGAGCTGTTTCTTTAGTCCAGGGAGAGCAGAGGCCTCCCCAAGGAGCCTCATGCATGTTGCTGTGGCTGTGCCACAGTCCTCTACCTTGTTTCGTGCTCTGCTGGTGGAAGGTTCCCACTGAGCTGTGTGCTCCTGGCCATGCCCAGGACATCAGCACACACTGAGCAAAGCGATCATGGGAAGGCTTTCAATGAGCATGTCAGGTCTCTTCAGAGGGCTTCACCTCTGCTGGCCCTTGGCTTGACAAGCCAAAAGCACTTGAAATCTCTTCTGTATTATCATTCACTTCAGGCACTGCAGTGCACCTGGTCACTGGGTTAAAAATCCTTTAAAATGCTGTTTGAAGGGGAAACCAAAGCCTTTTCTGTAACAACTTCAGATGCTGAAGCAGCAGGACAGATGAATTGTTTAGAAAATAACTGCCTTGAAGCCCCTCCTTTGCCAGTCTGTCCTTTTCATGTGAGTTTGTGCTGCAACTGCTCCCTTGGGCTGCACGGTGTGAGCACAGGATGGGAAGGCAGTGCCCATCCTTGTAGGCAGAGCCAGAGTGCCTAGGAAAATGATGAAGGCTCTTCCCCTAATGCTCAGGGCACCCCTGAGTGCAGTGTCTGGGAGACTAATTAGGAGCTGCCACAGCTGCATGTAACCATTGTCATGCTGAGGGTGAGAATGCCTCTGTATGATAAATGTGTGATGTCCCACATCTGAGCCAGTGGGGGTACTACAGAGTGGCCTTCATAATCATGTCCCTCTTCCCAGTGAGAGGAGGTGGGATACAGCCTGATGCCCTGTGGAAACTCACTTCAGGGAAAAGAGGCTTGTTTCAATTTGGATAAAGTGATCCCCAGCTGAGTTTGCTTGACTGAGATGTGTCCTTTCCATAGAGCATACATGTCATTTCATCACACAGGCATCTGTTGGGGCCATTTCTCTATTCATCCTACAGACTTGATCAAATTCTCCTATTTCCAAGAGTTGAGCTAATGCTGCAGGTACTCCTGCCCTGAAGCAGATGTGAGGCAAATCCATCATTTAAACCTTCAGGAGAGATACTTGTGTTAACGTGTCAGATGTCACATTTGTGAAGGGCTACATACGGTGTAGCAAGTAACATGAGCAATTACTGTGACTCAGCTGGTCTGTTGTAACTCGTGTTGTACCCAAGAAAAATCTGCATTCAGTTTCCCAGAAGTTGAATGCTGCTAAACATATGTAGACAGCTAAAATGGCCTAGATTTGAAAGTTAATTAAGATCAACCTAATTAAGGATTAAGTAATTATGAATGTGAGTATCCCCAACAGCATTTGATGCAGTTTCATAAATTTGCCTTAATTCTAAATTTTAGTTAATTGAGACTCAATTTCTTGTTTGACAAGTGCTGAGCAGAACTACCCATGAATCTGGGGCAGGTCCTAGGGGGTTAATGCACGGCTGCTGCTCAGCGGCTGAGGCTGGCAGCAGGGTGAGAGAACAGGGCAGTTAACCAAAAGGCTATGAGGTAAAGAACCCCCAGTCTGCGAGGCCATGTTTTGTCACTATAATCCCTCACGCTTTGGCTGAGCCATATGGCAGCAGTTCATTTCACAGCTCCTCCCCAGAGTGCAGGTGATGCCAACCTCCTGCTTGTAAATTAGCTGGTACATTGATAAATGGGAGGGCAATGTGAGCTGCAGCAGATTATTGCACAGTTTCTCCCAGAAGTCAATGTGGTACCATGCTTTCATCGCTCTTGCCTTGCCAAAAGGAGGAGAGGAGCACAGAGGTGTTGGCTGGTGGTCAGGGCTCTCTCAGGGTTCAACACCAGTCATCTGCCCTCCTCCAGTCCTCTGGAGGAGCTGAGGAGACCCTGCCCAAGCCTGGCCCTCATCAAAGGGCAGCATCGCTCCCTTGCAGAAAGGCAACCACTGACAAGGTTCTAACAGCAAAGGCACAGCCTGGAGAATTGAGCCAGCCCATGGTTGAGGGACATGGCTGCCTCAGTTCTTCCATCTCCTCTGGCACCAAGGTGAGGGCAGCATCTCCCGTGCCTGTGGCAGATGAACCTGGCTGTTTCCCATGGTCTCTGAGGAAAAGCTTATCTTGCCTTCCTCTTGGAGGGAGGCTGGGGGTAGTATAGATGCACTGCAGCCTGGGAAGCCTCACTCTAAGTTTCATGGGCGAGCATGTTGTTCAGCCTAGAGTTTCTAGATTTTGTTTTGTTCAATGTGGAATAAGTCTCCGACCCACTGCTGAGCTGGCAGCATGTCCTCTGTTTGCATGAGCAGCTGAGAGATTTTCTGTGCTAAGCGAATGCCTCCTGGCTTGTGAGGGGCAGTGCTGTTAATTCCTTCTTGGCGAGGCTTCAACACTTGCGTTTTCTTCTGAATCATGGAGTTCAGTGGTGCAAACCACTCTGTCACTAATTGAAACTCAGGCAAGCAGGAGAACCCATACCACATATAGAGGTAAGGTTTTAAAATGAATTCTATTATCTATGTAAAGAGAAGTCCCTAGGAATTGTCTTCCACTCTTTCTCTCAAATCAGTAGGCATATGAATGACTACTAACTAGCAGAGGGGAGATGAGTAGCAACAGGAGTCTCCTGGAGACCTTGAGCAAGCACAGTATGTTTCCATCTGGGGGGAGGGGGAATAACTTCTTGTGCTGTGTCTGTGGGAAGCAAGGAGTGAATTTTTCACCTTGCCTTCCAGACGGTACACAAAATGAAGCCTTCCTGGATGAGGGAAAGCTGAACAAATGTGGCTACTTTGAATCAAAGCTGCCTTTTAATTGTACTCTGATGCAAACATGAAACAAGTTGTACATCTTTGGCATGATCCTCAGCTTTCTGTTTTTCAATATTTATTTTATATTGTTTCAGTGGATTTCAATGAGTACAATTTATTCACCATCCATTTGGCATTTTTATCTGAGCTTAATACTCATCTGTAGGTTGAGTAAAATGAAAATTTCAGACCTTAAATTATGTATGCACTGCAGCGCAGCCAGCATCTCAGGCTTAAAAACCTTTGTGTAGTTATTTCAGTCTCACACAGTTTTTTGGTGTCTCCTAGAAAATGATAGGAAACTTTTGCTGTCCAGCCGGAGAGCAGTGCCTGCCTGCAGCAGGCTGTGTGCCACCGGATGTGGATGAGAAGGTTGGCGGAGATGCCCCTGTGCTGGGAGCTCAAGAATCTCCTCTTTGGTCGCCAACCATGAGTCCTTTGCTTTCCCCCTTCCGCAGCAGTGGGGCTGTGCTTCTCCCCACTCTGTTTTGTCCATTGTTGTGGATTTCTCCCTGCTAAGTGTTTTCTTGACCATGTTTTCTGCATTGCATCCTCCCCTCTCCCTTTCTTCCCTTCTCCCCCAGTGAGCATGGTGCTGCTCCCTGGCAGTTGCCATAGAGATAACAGAGCTTTATCTCTACCTCTGCTCTGCCCCTCTGTAGCTTGGCTGGCTGAGCCAGCTGCATCATCCCAAGTGTGCCAGCCTGCCCTGCAGACTGACGAGCTGTGTACACCTGTCTTGGGGTGGACAGCTGAGCCATTGTATTGAGCTACAGGCTCCCAGTAAGTCACACTGATCTGTGCGCAGTAGTGGAGGACGCTGAATCTTCAAGTAGCGCTATGGCACAACTGGACCTGATGATCCAGCTCTGTGGCCCAAAATCTTAATCTACCTTAGACCTTTGAGCTGACAGAGACCCTGGGCCTCTTTGAGTGTGGCTGGAAAGCTGCCTGGTGGAAAAGGCCCTGGAGGTGCTGGTGGACAGCCAGCTGAACATGAGCCAGCAGTGTGCTCAGGTGGCTAAGAAGGCCAACAGCATCCTGGCCTGGATCAAATCCAGTGTGTCCAGCAGGAGAAGAGAAGTGATCGTGCCCCTGTACTCAGCACTGGTGAGGCTGCAGCTTGAGTAGTGTGTTCAGTTCTGGGTGCCACAGTATAGAGAAAACATTGAGGTGGTGGAGTGAGTTCAGAGAAGGGCAATGAAGCCAGTAAAGGGTCTGCAGAAATGTCTTATAAGGAGTGCCTGAGGGACCTGGAGTAGTTTAGTCTGGAGAGGAGGAAGCTGAGAGGAGACCTTATCGCTCTCTACAACTACGTGAAAGGAAGTTGTAGTGAGATGGGTGTTGGTCTCTTCCCCCAAGTAACTAGTGATAGGACAAGAGGAAACTGGCTTAAGTTATATCGGGGAGATTTAGACTGGATGTTAGGAAAATAATTTTTTACTGAGACATTGGAACAGGCTGCCCAGGGAGGTGGTGGAATCACCATCCCTGGAGGTGTTCAAAAAACATCTAGATGAGGCATTCCAGGACGTGGTTTAGTGGTCCTGATAATATCTGGTAGATAGCTGGACTTGATGAAGGTTGTTTCCTACCTTAATAATTCTGAGTGCAACAGCCAGAGCAGTGCCTGTGAGCACTGAGGTGCTGTGAACCCCTATTTGCTCCACTGGGGTAGGCAGGAGAGAGGCAGATGGACAATGAAGGGGTAAGGGACTTCAGCACAGTTGGTCCTTTCATTTCCTCCCCTCTGTGCCCTGGCCATGACTTTAGGTTGCTGCAATGTGTATCTGACTCATAGCTGACTCGTATTGGAAGATTCAGTACTAACGAGCGTCTGGGAGACGAGAGGTAACTGGGTTTTCTCCCAATCTAATCTCACGCCCCAGGGTGAGGAGATCATGTGGAAGCCAAGCAAAGTGCTGGGAGTTAGTGTCCTCTGCTGATCTGATGAATATGATTATCTGAAAGGATGACTTGGCAGCTTTGTACGTGCATTTCTAAAGCTGTTCTCTTGTATGTTGATTCAAAATGATCAATATGCCTTCAAGAAGCATGTCCTAAATCCTTCTGACAAATTATTAATAGAAGTCATTTGAGCCATCAAACTCTTCAGAAAACTTCGAGTTTTTACTGTTCAAAAGCTTGACTGCTAAGAATACAATATGCAAAATAATAATTTTTCTTTATACTTTGCTAAGAAGAATTTCTGACAGATGAGACGCTTTGTCCTTTTGAAGTGCAGTAAAAATAGCAACACAGCCACTCCACACTCAGAGACTACATTTGATCAGATGAAGACAGAGGTACTTGAAGAGCCTGCATTTTCCTCCCATGATCACAGACATTGAAGGTAATGTTGTGTCTTTATATGGAAAAAATGAACAGAAGAGTAGAGAAGTTTGAGAAGTTCAGAAAAGGGAGTGTATTTGAACAGGGTTTTTCAAGAACTGCAGGATAAATCCCATCCTGTTTCCACCTAAATTGGCAGAAAGGAGTGAGATTATGAACTAAGTGATACTTCTAATGTGCAGTACTTGTTAACTGTTGGATCTTACAGAAAATACTGTCTTTTTCACCTTCAGCAGGGCACAGGAGATTTGACTAGAGGTGGAATCATGGGGAGATGACTCTGTCTTCCCTGCCGAGTCTCAAATGGAAAATACACTTTGACGGGGTAAATTAGATGCAAGACAATGACCTTCTGACTGCAGCAGGTTTCAGTGGGCTTATTTTAATGGGAAAACTGAGCTGAAGGCAAACTCTGCTCATGACTCAGAGTTATATATTGCAATAAAGGAGTTGTAGGGGTTTTAATTTCAATACCTCTGAGATTTCCTGTTCCCTACTGACACACTACTAAAATGTTAAAAGACACTAGGTGACAGAGAACAGCCCACTTGTAGCGTTTGCTTTCCTGTTGAACAGCCACTAGCAGGACAATTTTACCCATTAGTCAGAACCCGAAGAAAATGCCGATGCAACTTTGTAAAATCTGCCTTCAACATTCAAGAGAGGAAGAATTGCCCGAAGAGAAGGCACTGGCTTGGCCCTCTGATGCCTAAAGCTGAGTTTGAGACATCCCGAGTTTTTCTGGGAAAGTGTATAACCCTTGTATTCACCTTTAAACTGTGACTGATACTTTCCCAGCGAGGCAGAGCTGTTCCTGTTGCAGGATGTTCCTGGCAGTGACAATACTGTCTGTTCGAGGTCCTGCCATCACTGGATCCTGATCATGTCTGGAGACATTTTGCTTCAGATGAAGGATAGCTATAAAAATCAAAATGCAGGATGTGGAAAATGTAGAACTAGTTCATATAAAACCAGCTTCTGTCATCAGGTTACTCTCCAGTACATTGGCTTGTGGGACAAGGTTATTCAGCCATGTGCAAACTAACAGTACCTTTGGATTTCAGGCTCTTCCTGCTTTTGAAGATCAATGCTTATCCTGTGGCTGATGGATGGGGTGTTTTAGGCCTCAAAACTGTCCCAGCAGCACTTCTGAGCCACTGGGATTATAACTGTGGAACAGTAAAAAAAAAAAAAAAGGTCACTACTTTCTCCCCATGCTAATTAGAGAAAATAGCTCAAACAGATAACAGTTTTGAGAGAACCTGGCTGTGGATGTGTTTCCCCCAAAACTGGAGCATTGCATGTGTTTATGATCACAACAGCTGTACGTGTGCATGTCCCCTCAAGCGTGACCACCCTGTTATCCAGCAGAAGCATCAGTCGGCTCAAGCAGCCTGTCTGGTGCCCGGTGCACTGGCCGCTGTAGCAGCACCAGGGTAGGGAGTGACAGGGGTAATACCGTTATGGCTCTGCTGAACAGTGTTGCCGGAGCTGCAATAAAACCACAGCAGCTGAAGCTAGTGGCTCTGCTGGCTGGGCAAAGGTTGTTCCAGCTGTACTGATGACTGTAGCTTCCAGAAATATATCTGCGTTTCTTCTGCCAGAGTATTCTGAAGAAAGCTGCAGGGCATCAGTGGAGGACACAGGTGGCCAGCAGCTCCAACACAGTCCAAGACTTTCCCCACTCCTAAGGGTAAAACTCATCTGAATGTGTAATAGGCTGTGTGCATCTGTGTCTGAAGCAGACACTGAATTTTTCACTTCTTTCTCATGCCACTGAGCCAGAGAGGCTGTCTGCTTGCCTGGCCCACCAACAGCACTAGGCAAGCCTCTGGAGCAACCAGAGCACCATCCTGAGGGCTCATTTTGGAAACTTGTGGTGACCTTGCCTTTGCAGGTGGCTGTTTATTCATGCCTTTGGTGTCTTCATTGCCTCCACCTTGTGGTGCTTGTGGATATGGCCCCATGCAGCTGTCTGTGGTACCATTGCCCTGGCTGAATGAGCACACATAATTGTCTATTTCTTTAAGAGACAGTTCAGAAAGCAAACGATAAGTCCCATATTAAAACATCATCAATAACCAAGTATGCAAAGGAAGAAGATGGTGGCTTCAACAGTAATCAAGTGGGTGAAACCAAAGGTGCTTCTAAACTTTGAGCATAAATTCTGCCATTCTGCCTTGCTTCAGGGTTAGAGAATTTGTGTGTCTGCGTCTGTGTGTTTGTTTTTTCTTCTTGCACTGATTTCCTGGCTATTCCTATTTGAAAGCTTTACTGGACAATGACTGAACCCTTTTGTCTTGCTTGTCAAATAAAGCAGATCATCACAAGCAGAACATGTCACATACCATGTTTTGCAGACAAACTGGAAAAAGAACTTCGATGCTTCACTTCCTCTGAACTTGCTGCTATATCTCATGTGCCATCATATTCAAGCTACAGGGCAAAAACCTGCTTTGCAGGAACTCCATAGGAGCCTCACCGAACTATCTTAAATAAAGATTGGGCCATATCCTGAGCAGTAACCTGACTTCTGCTGCCTTTGTGCACAAAGGTTGTGGTGGTTCTGTTTCATGAAGGGTCCCACAAAGTTCAGAGGGATTATCTGGTTTGTAGACAGTTTTGCATGACTGGGTGTACAAAGCTATGCGTTGATGTGAAATGCAGCCTTTGTATAAAGTGTTTTATGCCCCAAAAAGCAGAGAGGTCAAATGTTGATTGTAACAATAATCCGTCTTCTGCAACAAAAATATTGCACAAGGCGTTGGATCAAAGACATCTTTTGGACTTAATTACTTACAATTTTCCTTCTTTTGAGACGACTGAGTCAGGAGCAACATTTTTTCTGGGTGCTCTGTGCACCCAGCAGCTGTATGTCCATCAGTATGTCCATCACATGAGTATAGATTTTAGTGGTATTTTAGGAACTCTGCTCAGTGCTTGTTTCCAGGAGAAGGCCAAGACAAGGTGTTTGTGACCTTAAGGCATGACCACCCCCCAAAAGTAGAGGTCTCTGAGTTATCACAGTTTCTAGTGGAATATTGCAATAAGGTACCTGGAAACAAACCTGTTTTAACTATAATGATCCATAAAATCTTATGTCTGTCATTAAGTATTGCCCTGCTGTCGCCTGGGTCACCACAATGTTTAAGCTTGCCCTCTCAGGTAGGCTCACTTACCATCTTCCTAGAGCAGAGGAAGTCTTGTCCTGAGGTCTAGACCTCTCTGGAAGCCTGCGTGTATTTGATGTCAGCCAGGTTTACTTTTGTCTGTAACTGGGTATAGATGTGACCTGGGCAGCCCCCTCTGCTAGCATGTATCTTCTGCTCAGCCTTTGCTAAATGGAGTATGCCTTTGTGGCCATGGCAGAGCTGGGCTGCTAGCCATTGCTGTAGGCAGAAAGCAGGTAGGTTCTAAGGCTCAGTGAGTTCAGATATGCATCCTAGAGCATACACAAGGCATCACACCATGTTTATAGAGGGCATGTTACACCTGCCTCCCCACCCAGTGCCGAGCTGACAAGTTTTAGTTTTGAGGCCACTGGCATTTGAGTATGAAGCTGATTCTTCAGAAATTACATCTTTTCTTATCTCTATCTCAAAGCTTTGTGCAAATTCTCTGAGTAAAATTTCCTGAGGAAAGTCTAACCACAAATCAGCAGAGGTGGTGAGAGGAAGTGAGTAGGAAAGAAACTTGCTCCCCTCTAAACAGTCTATTTTAATTCTAATTTGTGAAATAAGGGGTCTCTAGGTATGCCAGCCACGTATTCTCATAAGAACAGAACTATCTGCATGCTTTATCTCCAATAATACTGTGTTGTTTGTCACTTTTCTACAGGGAATTAAGCTTCTGCTTCATTAGGTGGATCTGTGGTGGTATGTGCCTGTGTCCCAAATTCTCATTAGATGGGGAGAAGTTATGTAACTGGCAGGAGGGGATCAAAATTCCCACTATGCTGGGCTCCCTCAGTAAAAACAGTATCAGGGGAATAGACATGCCAGTGTAGGCTTAAATAAATAGAGCAGAGGCAGTGGACCTGAATGACATGTGGAAGGGTTACAGGAAAGAAAGTGGTAGTTTTAGTTGTGATTTAGGAGTTTAACGGGTCAGTGGCAGATTAGGGGTAAAAACAATTTTCATCTGTGTGTTACAAACAGCTGATTATTGTCATAGAATATATATTTTTTTTTTAACTTTATTTTTCAATCCAGGCTTAGCTGTCTTGTGTGAAATCTGGCAGTCTGTGTAGGATCAGAGCCCATTCCCACTAAAACCAGCTTAAAGGCTTTCATGGGCTTGTCAGCTTTCAAGGGTCTAGTCAACTTTGCAAATTTTTCATGAGGCGGATAGGCTTTTTACAGCAACTGATTTTAAATCATTGGAATTATTTCTTGGAAAAGATACAATTTGTTAAAGAAACACCCTTAAAATTTCCTAACAGCGCTCTGATGACCTCCTAAATGCAAAACATAAAGGGAAGGACAATGTGGCATTTGATTTCCTGAGTGATAAAAAACTATCTAAGAATGACAAATATTGTCCCTGTTTGTTTTGAAATGGAACCACGCACGGCTGGTGCTCCTACATAGTCTTCGGAGTTCTGCAGCGTTTTCCCACCGTGTCTGCAGCCTCTGTACAGGCAATGAGTGTGTGTATACATATTTGGAGTTTTCCATAGGGGTTCACATTGCTCACCTTCCTCCCACTCCTGTTGTAAATATAGATGGGCTGTAGGTTCTTTCTAAGAAAACAAGTTTGATTTTACCAGGCATTTGAAGAGTTCTTCAGTTAAGCGTGAAAACAAAAGAGGAAAACTATAGTCTTATATTCTTGTTTATGTCTTATATTACTGTTCACGTATCATTGTTTATTTATGTGCAGTCTACTTTCTTGCTTTCTTGGAACTTGGTGTTACATTTTGATTGCTCAGATCCCCTTCTCTTCCTCTCTTCCTCTTGCCTAATAAAAGCTAATTATAAAGCAGCCATATAGTGCTTCCACAGCACTAGGGCACACCCAGAAGGGAGGTCTGAATGGGTAAATGTAGTCGGTAACAAGCCAGCCTAACTTGAAGGAATTCCAAGTTAAACAGAGACACTTCAACAAATTTCCATTGGGCTCTGAAGAGGTTAGAGCAGGACGTGTGAAGGGCAAAATCATCTCTCAACACTCAATCAGAGCAGAAAGTCTATAAACCCTGGAGGATCATTGACATTTCTTGCTCTTTGCCTCTCATTTCTAGACTGAAAATCATCATGGCTTCAGTCTCTTCAGAGCTTCATCACTGCAAAAGACAATCTTTCCTGACAGCTTCAGCTGGCTTTGGAGTGGAAAGATCTACTGGAAATGCCCCTGGTGCACCTCAGTGGTGATACATTATTACACACTGATCCCAGTTTCTTAATGTCCCCTGGAAAAAACCCAAGAAAATACCCACCTTCATTTAATGTGTTTTCAGAGAGACAGCAAGAGATACCAAAGGCTGAGATGAGATAGGAAAGGGAATGTTGCTCACTTTTCCATTTTGGGAATGGGGCAGATGAGTCTCACTCAGCTCTTTCATGTCCTGCCTCTCTGCTTGGTAATGAAAAACCGGACCAGAAATGATTGCTTAGCTATAGCAACACTGCAGCTGGGAACTGCTCATTACAAACAGCCTGTGCCGATATGGTGTTGTGGAAAAGCTCTTCAGTACCTCTGCTACCTTTCAAGTGCTCCTTATTTTCTTTCCCTCCTCTCTGCATGCTCTTGCAGCCTGCTGCTAGGAGGTCTTGTGCATCCTGCTTTGTGTTTGGCCTCCTACTCCTGGCCCTTGGCTCTTCCATCAGCTGTTTTCAAACATTTTGTGCCAATCTAATAAACACTAAACATCTAATTTTAGAGAAGGAATGATCCCAGATGTTTTTCTGACTTGTACTTTTTTTTTTTCATAAAAAGAAGTTTTGTTCTTAACCTTCCAAAAGTAATACAGCACTTGGAAAAGCAGCCATGTCTGGGCCTCTCTTACCTGCTGTTTCTTGTTTCCCTGAAGAGAATTAAAAGTAAAATTACATGACAAGGTCTTTAATCACAGTCTGAAGGTTAATAACAAGGGTTTAGGCTCAGCATTTCCCTCAAAGCTTAGCAGAAATACATGATTCCTGTGCATGCCACAATTGCTGCGCCATGCTAGCTATTGCCTCGTTATTATTGGCTTCATAATAAAGAATCAGATGGCTGGAGATAAAGCTGGGCTGTGATGTGGCAATGCATCACTGTGGAATTGTGTAGGGGAAGCCTTGACAGAAAGCCTTGTTCAATTACGTAAGTTCTGTCAAAATTTGCTTTAGAAGATTTTCTTGGGCTTTTTTTATCAGCCTGAGAGAAGACACCTTATGAACATTTTGCTCAGGAACTGGTTCTCAGCCCAATGAATATTTGCATTCTCCAAGTGAAAGGAAACCGGCATTCAGCTGAGGGGTCGCATGTGACAGGGACAGAGCCATGCTGTGTGCCAGGCCGCTGGTGGGAGAGCAGGACAACTCAGCTCTGCAAGGCTTTCAGTTCAGCTGGGCAAGTGAGCTCTGTTGACAAGCAGGTGCTGGTAGGGCAGAGCTACCTGTGCTGTCTGGCATGTGGCTTGGTGAGTCACCAGTTGGGCCAAGCTAATGAAGCCTATTTTAGTATGATATGAAACTTCAGTTTGTGACCAGCTGAACACCTGAAAGTCCTGGTAGTGAATGTAAGTGTTAACAAGCTGCACAACTGTCCAGTGACTTCCTTATGTCCTTCCTGGAGAAGAGAAAACTGATTCACTTTGCCTTCCTCAAGGGAATTTGATCCTGTGCATCTTTGATCTGCTCATTTGGAAATGTGTTGTTCAAGGAGATCAGTTGTCTCTAGGTAGATCTGTATATGCCACTTCTGTAATGCATATTTTAAACTCAAGAAGCAGGAAAACCAGCTTTTTCTCTTTCCACCCTCTGCTCAACAACAGATTGAGAAACAGACAGATATCTGCACACTTACAGTCCAGTGCTTCATCTCTGTCTCTCTAATATCAGCAGCACAAGGTTTTCTGAGAAACAGAATTGGTTTTTATTACTAAAATTGGACTACTTCTGTTCTTTAGCTCTGCCCAATCCATCTTAGATTAAAACAGAATTAAAGCCTCTGGCAGAGGTCCTTCCTGGCCTTGGCCTGCCATATCATAATGTTTGTCTGATAAAAACAGTGGAAGAGCGGAGAAGAGGTTTGTAACTCCAATAAGTTAATCAATAATTAAACAAGCAGCGTTACTGACCAGTATTACTCAACATATTGACTAATACTTCTTGGTTATACCTGCAGGATGTGATGGAGGTGTCTGGACTAGCTCTGAGGAGAGCAGCTCGAGCATTAGAAGCTGTAGCAGGGGGATGATCACACTGACTGCCCTTGTTTAGACAATTTAGCTGGTTCACTGGGACTGACCCTTTCTCCATAGCAATGCCCTGCTCTGCAGACACGCATTGCTTTCTACTTGCCCATTTGTCTCCAGCCACCCATTGTCTCTTACTTACACTGAAATTACAAGTGATTTCAAGCAGGAATGGTCTTTAGTTCTGCTTATGGCTTACAAAATGCAAAGGGATCCTAGACCCGAGACCCAGGGATGCCCCTGCAATAGCCATAAATGTTCTTGCTGGAAGCCATAGTTAAACCATATTTAAAAAATATGTTGTTTGAGGTGTGATTGTCTGGCTTTGCTTCTAGGGCCTATTTGAGCACAAGTCCTAACTGCTAACATTGTTCAGAAACAGCCACCAGAGACTCTCTTGTGTGGATTCTAAGAAAAAAGTATACAGCTCCTCTAACCTCTTTGTTTTCAGTACCTATCAGCAGAGTACAGCAAACTCTTCCATTACCTTCATTGTTGTCTTTTATTTCAGAGTCCTCTTTTTAAGACTTTTTTTGCTTTGCCTGTAATATGAAGCTAATTATAACTCAAAATGTTGTCAGGAGTATGCTTCCTTTGTAGGTTTAGAGTTTGTGGGTGAATAGCATGTCTCTGTGCCACATTTAGCTTCATGATTTGCTGGAACAGCCTGTTCCAACATATTATTCTCTTTTTTTCCTCACAGACCTTACTTTTCTGCCCATATGAAATGCAGGCTGCTTACTATTGTGTGTCTTGCTCCTGTATAATGAACTAATTCTTTTCCTACACTGTCTTTCTTCTACTGTCACGTCTTTTCTACATTGCGGTGACCTTTCAGGCTCTCTTCAAGCCAAGTACTGTGCTTGATTGCTGCTGTGTATTCAGGGTAACTGGTGCTCTCATGGCCTAGGGTCTCTGGAGGAAACCATGGAAGGAGATGATAATGGTTCTCAGGGAACTGAGAGGCACTGGATCTACATCCCATGTTTCAATGCCAAACTGTGGAAGGAGATTCTAGACGTTTCCTAATGTCTGTTTTCATATAAGGAGGAGCTGCAGTTGCCATGGATATGTGTCATGATCTTAAATGGAAGGGGAAGAGGATGAGAAGGTACATGCCACGGTGCAGTCTGCATTAAGAAAGCAGTCATTTCAGACTGTTGTAGCCAGTAAGTTTCAAACTCAGCAATGTAAAGTCCAGATTCATCTGCTAAATGGACAGAAGAACCTGGACAAACAGCAAAGAAGGACTGTCAGAACGTGATTTGTGAGTTCCAGCCAGCAGTGAACACAGGTCAAGAAGCAGGAGTCAGTAGACCTGCTGCTCAGCAGCAACAAGCAAAGTTACTTCATTAATAGATCTGTGCTGGGAGCAGACCCCACTCAAATACCTTGAATCCCACACAGTGTGGTGCTGCTGCTGAAACAGAGAGCACAGGCATCTAAAATGGAACAGCACATCTGAATTTCCTGTCCCTATTTATAATTATCTTCACAGACAGAACTTTTTTTCCTGGAAGAAGCCCATCATAAAACTATTGGGTGGAATAAGAATAGTTCATGTGCACTTTCTGAATTTCTCCAAACTCAAATGCTCATGTGGGAAGTAGATTTGTACTAAAAATACCCGGGCGTTTGATTTTTGTCTGGCAAAAGGCAGCAAGCTGAGGGACAACTTAGGTAGCTAGGGCTTCCAAAGAGGTGCCTGCAGACTTGATTGAGAGGAGGCTTGTGCAGCTGGCTGGACCACCAGAGGAAAACTACAGTTTTCCCAGTAGCACTTTTCAGTGCTTAGTGTTCTTCTCTATCTGTGTTTATAGTTGATGTTCTTAGAATAAAAATTGTTCTTTGCAGGGTTAGACCTACACATCTTTAGATATGTTTTCAGGCATTGAACAAGTGCTTAAGTAAATAGCCATGATTCTTTTCTTCACAGGGGTACTGATGTGCTAAGAGTTTAAGAGTTTTCCTGTCTTATCCACAGAATGCACTCACATTTCTTTGTCTGTTTTTCATCCAAGTACCTGCTTTACCTCTTATCTTTGTTCTGAATTAGGAATACATCTCTGCAGGAAGCACAGATTTATATAGAGGAAGTTACTGATGTAGGTGTTTCACAAGTATTAGGTTCACATTCATGTTCTTAAAAACAAGGGATTAAGGCTTTGGATTTTTTTATCTTCCCAAGCATTAAATGAAGCATTTGTTTCTCACATACTTTTTTTTCTTCCGTGAAGAGCAAAATCTCCACAGGATATGCAGTAATATTCTTCTTTTCTTTCAATGGTGTTTGATGCCCTGTGAGAAAATCTGGCTTTGCTAAAATCTGCAATGCACTCCCAGTCTTCAGTGACACTGGGGCTTACCCCTGCTGTGTTGGGACTTTTAGATGTTATCTTGATAAACATGTGTAATTCTGAGTTGCCCAAGCTCTTGTTACCACTTAAGGCTTCAGGTTTATATACCTATCTTCTCTGTGTCTTTCTCTGTAGAAAAATACAGCTTCATAACAGTTGTGTCTTTTTCATCTCTGAACTCCTGTGGATGAGCAGTGTGGCCTTGTAGGAATGTCTGTGGCAGCTGGTAGGCTCTTTTTAAAAAGTCTACTCTCAATGCCTTGCTGAGATCTGTTTTTGTTCAGTGAGCAGGTACCATTTCACCTGTGAGGTGTCCCAAGTGCCAGTGATGGCTCCTTGTTTTGGAGGGTGTTGCCTGTGAACCCTGGTCACTGGTTTCAGATGAGCCTAGCAGATTTTTCAGTTTTAATTTGGAATGGTGCCTCCTTGGGCTTCAAGCATTACAAAAGACAGTTTGCTATTAGAGAAATAATCTGTCCCTGGTACACTCTCCTGCAGTAGTGCTCATGCTGATCTTTCCCCTCCTCTTCCATTACCATGGATATTTAGCAGACCCTTGAAATCTCTGGGCACTCACTCATCATCCTGTCCTGGAACACTACTTCTTTTAGGGTTGTGGTGCTTTGAGAAGGACCAAAGCACCCAAGGATCCTGATGGACGCCATATGTCCCTATGCCCTTGTCCCTCCATATCTCCCCAGTGTCATCCCATGACCCCCTCTCCCTATTCTGTCACAGTCCTTCCTGCATCCCACCTACTACTCCTTGACATGTTCTAGCCACTGCTGCAGCATCACCTGGGTGCCACAACCAACCACCAACCCATAAGGATGCAGGTATCTAAGAGACCCACTGACCAGTGGGGACTCCAGAGACCCAGTCATCTGGGGCATCCATCCCATCTCTGGGGACTCAATTGTGCAGATCATTTTCAACAGTGTGTCCTTATATAAAAACTATATATTGCAATGAAAAAAGGGATATTAGTATATATTAAGTTAAATAATGTCATTGTGTGTCACATATAGTATATATTTAAATTGACTCACTGCATTTGGTAACTTTTTTTCAGCAAATGGACGAAATCTTTGTGAAATAGTTCAGTTCTAATAGATAAGGATCTGTCAGATTTCTGTCAGATGAATAGTTATAAAATTGAGGATATATGCACTGCGCTATTTCATATATATTAATCTTTTGATGAATATATGAGCCGAGATTAAGGCTGCTAATTTAATCACTGACAGCAGAGTCTCCGTGTATGGTAAATAATGCTTTTGTCTGAAGACTTTCATTGCTGCTAAATTTTTCCATGTGTCTATTATAAATGCAGGGATCCAAAAAGGGCCATTTTCCTGGAGACAAAGGCAAAACAAAATAGCAGAGTGCTGTGGGTCTGACTTCTCTGACAGAAAAATGTGATTTTGGAGGTGAGCACACTCTGTGACTTTTTATTGGAAAAATCAGTCAGGTGGAAAATTTTTGATCCGTCAAACCCTAGCATTGCCTCAACTAGCCATCTTATGTCACAGAATCATAGAATCACTGAGGCTGGAATAGACCTCCAAGATCATCAAGTCCAGCCTATGACCCAACACCATGACATCAGCTAGACCATGTCACTAAGCGCCACATCCAATCTTTGCTTCAAAACCTCCAGGGATGGAGACTCCACCACCTCCCTGGGCAGTCCATTCCAGTGTCTAATCACCCTGTCTGTGAGGAATTGCTTCCTAATATCCAACTTAAACCTTCCCTGGTGCAGCTTCAGGCCATGCCCTCTCATCCTGTCACTGGTTGCTTGGGAGAAGAGCCTGACCCCCACAAGACTATAACTTCCTTTCAGGGAGTTGTAGAGAGTGATAAGGTCCCCCCCTGAGTCTTGTCTTCTCCCATCTCCCTCAGCCTCTCCTCATCAGACTTTTCCTCCAGTCCCTTCCCCAGCCTCGTCACTCTCCTCTGGACCCACTCCAGCACCTCAATATCCTTCTTGAAGTGAGGGGTCCAGAACTGCACCCAGTACTTGAGGTGAGGCCTTACCAGTGCTGAGTACAGGGGGATTTGGTTGTCCCAGCTGATGGGTGGTTGTGCTCTCCAGTGGCTTGGACTGTCTCTGTTGTAGGTATCTTAGTTGATCAGGACATATCCTGCCTGAGTTATCTGATTCAGCCATCTGAATTTAGCAGTGTTACTACTTACTGTTGTTCAGGTGGATAAATGGTCTTTTCTTTTTGCTCTGTCTCATGCACTACTTCATTAATATGTCTAGAGGTTAATAGTTTTCTATTCGGAATAAAAGAGCTAAATACTGGTACCTGTGTTTGTGATTTTCTCTGGGTGAAAATTTCTGCCTTACTTGTTTTCTTAGTTTTCTTACTTTTTTTCTTCTTTAACTTTTTTTTTCATCTCCCCCATTCCTTAAATTGGGTTTTTCTGCTGTTAAAACACACATACACCCTTCAGGCTTTTTGCACTTTGTTTTAATATTACTTTCAGTTATTCCATGTTATGGCTGGTTGGTTACGATGTGATGACCATCCATAAGGAAAAAAAAAACACATGCCCATGGTAGTATATTATGTGATTCAATAAATTGAAGAGAACACCATTTAACTCTCTTTTGCTTCACTCTGAAAACAGATTAAGTTTTGTTTGTTCACAAAAATATGATTTTGGCAAAATTTAGCTTAAATAAATGATATTTGTATTCCATAATAAAGTGAAGCTGATGCTTTTGAAGAGAAAATAAATCAAATTTTCTTTACTCATTGATTTAATGTATTTTAAGGGACATTTGCTGTCAGAGCTACTTCACAAAATAGTATTTTGCTGGAGGAATTTCCTGTGGGGCTCAGAGGCTACTGCTCCAAGGATCATTTTGTGCTTCTTTCAGTTGAGTAATGGCATTAAAATATTGTTCACCATCATGAGCTAACACAGGTCAGCTCACCCAGGAGACACGTTTTGTGTGTCTTTTATACAACATGAGGAAGAGAGTGGTGCTGGGTTAGATTCAGTGATACTTAAATAAATGGAGAAAATGAAGACATCGCTTAATCAGTTGGTAAGGAAAAAACATGGTCCAGTACCTGAAATATTCCACTTTTTACAACCTGTTATAAATCTAGAGATAGAAACTTCTTGCTTATTAGTTAGCAAAGCAACAGTAAAGAAAAAAAAAGCTAAAACCCACCCAGGATTAGGTAGCACAGTTTTTATATCTATGTTTAAATTGGTTATGTTTTATTGGTAATTCATATTATTCCCACTTTTTCACAGCTCTTGGTTCAGTGGGACTCAGTATCAGTGACAAAAAATTAACTGAGTGATTTGATACTTGTTCTCTGCATTAGAGGTAGTTGCCTCCTCACCTGCTAATCAGTACTCTTGATTCTCAAGCATGCTGAAGCACACTTATTTTATGAACAGTTTTCTTTCATGCTGCTCTGAGAAAATCTATAGCTGTCTGTTTGTCTGGGGAAGACTAGCATGGCTGGGTGTCTCTGGGATGTTTACTTTCTGCCATACACCTGTATTAAAGCTGTTCATCTCTTATGCTATATAAAGAAAACACAGGGAATGGAAACATTTCACTGAATATAAGAAGGCAAATAAACCTTAGTTAATTGCCTTTAATATTTTTATCATTCTCCTCTGTGTCAGAGTAAGCCCTGATTTCATAATTTTAAGTAACCCTTGCATAAAACTAATTTTATTTTTTTTAAATGT
Organism: Chloroceryle amazona; assembly: GCA_027560015.1. Taxonomy (NCBI): domain Eukaryota; kingdom Metazoa; phylum Chordata; class Aves; order Coraciiformes; family Cerylidae; genus Chloroceryle; species Chloroceryle amazona. Next base: position 22,728 of record JANHFX010003121.1, on the reverse strand, counting down.
ATTTGTTTTATTGGATGAGTAGATGTTTGTTTGTCTCTAAAATAGCTGGGAAAAGAAGAGAGGACTCTTGATCTCACTTCCCAGTTTAGAAGGGGCTAAATTGTAAGGGTGTTGCAATTGCAGAGATGCTGGAAGATGGTCTCTCTGTCATGGTTTGATAATGCAGGTAGGCAGCAGGTAGGAGATAAATTCTCAGTTGTCTTTTTATAGTAGATCTTATGGAAACTGTTGATCTTACAAATTTTAGGGAACTGAAATTCACTTTAAAGCAAATTCTGTGGCAAATCTTGGTATTTTGATTTCCAGTAAGAAAAGCTTTTTTTTCCAAGTGTCCTGGTTTGAGTGAGAACAGAACTAATTCTGCTCAGTGATTTTACTTTTCAGCTCAGTTCTTCTAACTGTACTGTCTGAAGTCAGCAGCCTGTTTGCACAGGCAGGGTCTGCTGCCAGCAGTGATAACCCCCCATGGTTAGAGTTACTACCAAGGATTGGTGTGCAGACCAAGGCCACTGCTGGATCTTGTGTGTCA
>JANHFX010003121.1:5858-22099 GCA_027560015.1 Chloroceryle amazona | reverse complement strand
AGGCCGCTCTCCAGCCACTCATCCCCCAGTCTGTAGCACTGCAGGGGGTTACTGTGGCCAAAGTGTAGGGCCCTGCACTTGGTCTTGTTGAACCTCATATTGGCCTTAGACCATCAACTCAGCCTGTCCAGGCCCCTCCTGCAACATCTCCCGACCCTCCAGCAGATTGACACTCTGCCCCAACTTAGTGTCATCTGCAAATTTACTAATGGTAATGATGCCCTCATCCAGGTCATCAGTAAAGATGTTGAATAGAACTGGGCCCAGTACTGATCCCTGGGGGACAGCAAACTTCCCTGTGGGTTGGGTCTGGCTGGCAGATAGGGCCCTTCATTCCTCTGATGTGGGAGTCACTGATGATAACTACTCTTCTCATTTTCTTAATAGAAGAGAGTGTCATATGAGTAGGCCATCTTGCCTGGGGCCGCTCCTCCAACCCAACAATTTCCGATCTCCCAGTACCGGTTTCAGGTCTTTGGGGGAGAGCTGTGCTTCCTTACTGGGAAATGGACAGTCATGGTGTTACTGGCTGGTCCTCTGCCCCAGCACACTGATGGCTTCTTAAAATTACTGCTGATTTCTCCATAACGAATTGCATGGTTTTGTATGAGTTCTTCATCTCCTGAATGTTAAATAAATTTTGCATGTACTGGTGTCAGGAGACAGAAAGAATAAATAGTCCCTAAGCGGACAGAGACTATATTTAGGTCTAGGCTGAGTATGCCCGCTGCCTGCCAAATACAAAAAAAAAAAAAATCCCCAAAACCAAACAGAAGAAAATGCCTCCTCCTGATGGGGAGTTATATATATTTTTTTCTTCACTGTGTTTTAAAACTTTCAAATATGGATACAGCCTAATGTCAGGCAGCTGCATGGTCTTTCCTCTGTGACAGCCCCAAGATCATATGGTGTTACTTTCACGCTGTCAGGGCCATGGGACACTAACATTTGCCCTCACTGCCCCTGCCCAGCCCCCTCTTGGGCCTTTCCCTCCCCCTTACCCATGGCTCAGGACCCCTCTTCAGTCCCTGCCCCAGCGACTCCATAGGAAGCTGATCTTCAGCTCTGCCACAGCCCTGCCCTGCCTGGCCATGGCTGACCTGCATGTTGACATCCTGCCTTGCCTCAGCCTGTTTCCATCCCCAGGACCTGCCCAGCCATCCTGGCACTGTGCTTGATCCTGGTTCCCTGAACCTGACCCTCACCTGTGGGGGTACATCTGGGCCTGGCCTTGTCCTATCCCCAGGGAGGTGCCTGATGGCTGGGGCTTCCCCCAGGCTTCCCTGGTCCCTTGGCTGGGGTAGTAGGACAGGACCTGTCTGTGAGGCCCTGCCCTGCCAGCCCTGGAGAACCCCCCACTGCTCCTGGACTTCACAGTGCCCTGATATATGTGGTGTCCAGTCTTCCAAACACCACCACTGTAAGGCCCCTTTCACATTTCGGCTGTTATGAAAGATGACTCCACAAAAGCCTTAGGCTAAAGGGAACACAAAGGACTTCTGTTATTCCTGCTTTATGATTTTTCATCAAGAGCACAAGACCCTTTTAAAGAGACATCGTGTCTTTGGTACAAAGGCTAAGGAGTGTACCTCTGTTGTAGTGGAGTATAGAGGTCCCTGAGCTAGTTTTAAATGAAGTGCGCTGGGTATCAGAAAGGAGTCCAGCTGTGGGACTCAGCAGGGGCTAAATTTACCCTCTTTCTCTGCACTGTGGCCATACACTGGTTTAGAGGTTTGACAAATGGTCTGCAGGTCTGAACATTTCATGAACAGCCTGGCATTAATCCCAGGTTCAAATAGGAAGCAAAGAGTGACAAGAGACGTGGGAAAAAGTGCTGCTTGTCACAAGCACTTGGAGGACTTTAGCTCTTCATTGGGAGCTCCTGATGAGAGCAGACTTTCATAAAGTGCTTTCCAGTTCTACAGTTTTACAGCAAGGCTGGATCTTTTATTCCCAGCACTTATAAATTTGTGGGGAGAGGAAAAAAAAAAAAAAAGGCAGCCAGTTATTGAAAGCCTTTTTTTTTCCCCTCCCCTTTTGCCAAGATAGACTATTCTAAGTAATGCTGAGCCTGTGCACACTGCTTTATCTTGATGAACCTGAAGCTTATCATGAAATGGAGAACTGCAGTGTAAACCTTTGTGAGGAAGACAGTTGGAGAGATAGGAGAACAACTGTTATTTTCTTTTAAAGCTCTTTTAGAGCACTCTGTCATCCCTAATTTTCCTTTCTACATATTGCTTCCTTCCATGTGTAGACTATGCACAGGTATAAGTGGAGCACCACCAACTCCATGAACCCAAAGTGTTTTGGAACATGATATATCATGAAAGTCAGGTTGCTTAGGTGCCACTTAAAGCTTAACTCAAAGTAGTGCTTCATAACCTGCTGTTTCAGCAAAGCATAGCTCTGTTTTAAATCTTTCAGTACATGATTATGACTCACTGGGTCATCTGTGTTTTGAATGCAGTAGATTCTGTTGCCTGGGTACATGTGTATGTGGTCATGTATGTGATATATCAGTGTTATTATAAGCTAGGGTTGACTATCTAACTACTTCCACTTCTCGTTTCTCTAGAGATCTTTATAGTTGCTTGACCTGAAGCTAAGAATGCAGTAAATACTGGATGGTGGTATTAGGAGCTTTCTACACAACCCATTAGAGAAGTAACTGAGTTTTTGCACAACTAAATACTTATTTCTGGTATCCAGCAGAATGCAAGTCTTTTAGCTGAACTGCAAATTCCAAACTGACTATGGATGATACCATTTCTTTAGCCAGCCAGGTAAAACACTCAGGTCTTTGATCTTGGTCTGCACTTTGATCCAATTGTCACTTAAATGGGCATAAATCAAGAATAGCTCAGGTAAATCCTACATCTGTACTTTGCCTTCTGGTGAGTCTCATGGGCTTGACAGTGATGTGATCTAATTTGAAGTGTCATTGAGTATTTATTCAGAATGAGTTTTACAGGAGTACTCTGGAGCTCGCCTTTATTTGAAAGGAGAAAGTAGGTTAAAAGAAAGATAATTTACAAGGAGAAGTCAAGGCAAGAATACTCAGCATGAGTGTCTGGTTAGACACATGGCAATTACTGTTTCTAATCCTTCAGGCCAGACTTGCAACCCTGAGGTGCTGCTGGACCCACTGACTGCTTAGAGGACAGAGCATTCCTAGTCTCCTCATTTGGTATCAGCTTAAAGGAACAGTGCTGCCCTGGGTTAATTAGGATAGGGTTAATTTTCACAAGCAGCTACAGGCCCAAGCCGTTGGGAAGGAGCACAGGCATGATAAACAACCAAACTGGCCAATGAGATATTCAACTCCATAACGATGTCATGCCCACTATAAAAGGGGAGGGCTTGCCAGGGGTGGTGTGCCTGTTTTCAACTCCTTTCAGGGTGTAGCTGGAGAAGAAAAGCAGCATCTTGGGTACTGGTAGAACCTTGTGGTTTCTAGCACTCACTTGAAATATTATTTCATTAGTATTATCATTATTACTGTTGTTTTCTTCTTTGTGTTGTTCTATTAAACTGTCCTTATCTCAAGCCATGGGATCTCACCTTTTTCTTCCTTCTGATTCTCCTTCCCATCCCACAGGAGGGATTGTGGAGGGGCCAGAAAGCAGTAGGCAAGCAGCTGCGTGGTGTTTAGTTGCTGGCAGAGGTTAAACCATGACAAGTATAAAGGACAAGATGCAGCATATGTTAAAAGTATATGCCTGTGGGCCACATATTTCATGCAGTTGGAAGGCTGCTGTCTTATAAAAATAATAAGTAATACAGCCAAGAGACAACCATTATGGTCAGGCATATGGGCAGCCAAGTGAATAATGCTGCCAGAAGGAATGTCTACAGTGCAGCAGTTGGGAAATACTGACTAAAATGTCCTAAAGTGGCTGCTGGCCCCTGACGAGTCATTTCTGCTGAAACAGGCATCTTTCCAGGCTGAGAGTTTCTAAATGCATTTTCAGCCTTGTGCGTATTGGATGTGTTTAGCTGAAGCTGGTTTGCTTTGCCTATCTGTATCTGCAATACCTCCTTATCATACCCATCATTTCAGCTTATCATCACCCTCCTGGGAATCTTCAGTTCCTCAACAGAACTGGTTGGAAACCTCCCCTCATGCATCATTTCCTGAAGAATTCAATCAGCTTAGCCAGAAAGTCTGAAAGCCAAAAGCTACAAATAAGCTAAGCTTTATTTTAGTAAAGGGAACATAAAATATATCTGCTAATTTCCTTTTTCCTTATTTTTTTCTCTGCCTCATCCTCATTGTATGTTAAAGGTGAGGATGAAATCTGCCTCTGTCAGACACTGGATTCTGTTAAAAATAAACAGGTCTCTAGTAGGACGTTTTGGGGTGTGTGTGATAAGGGGGTTTTATATTATAGTTAGGAATATATTAATGTCCAATTGCTGTCAATCTGATCAAAGCTATTACTTTACAATCTTGTGCTCTCCTATTTTTGGGGTTGTTTTTTTCTTTTTCTTTTTCTTTCTTTATTACACAAATACATTGTTGCTCAGAAGTTATATTCCTTATTTTAAATAAACTCTCAGTACGGTAGGGCCAGCAACATAAAAATGAAGCAAGATCTTATGCAAGGGTCAGTGATGTATATATGACCTATTTATTTTATTTACCCTGTATTAGAGCTTTATCACGGTAATATTTGATCATTGTAAGAAAAGTCATGTCAGTAATATTTAAGACAAAATGGAAAACAGAACATGATAGCATTGCTATTTCTACAAAATCATGTCTGTTTCAAAACAGCCTTAGGATCTTGACTGCATCTCACTCATCAGTCATATCTTCTGATGCATATTGCTGTGGGCTCCTGAGAGTTACTTTGTTACACTCCAGTACTGATGCTAGTTCTGCCCAGCCCTCACCAACGGGTGTCTGTGAGACTCATTTTGTCATGTATATGGCCTTTTGAAGTCTTCAGTTAAGAAAAGTGTTAAATCTACATGATACTCTTAGCTGCTGACAGCTACAAGACATTTTCCTAATCAGAAGAGGCAAGTTCAGGATACATTCGTTATTGCTGCTGTTGTTCTTTTTGAAACTTCCTTACAGTAATCATGCCAAATCTCAGTATTTGAAGACGGTTAAGGAGCTGATGAAGTTAAATTCTGAGAATGCTTTGTCATCATAAAAGGGTAAAGAATGACTGCAAATGTTCTTCATGAAAAACAAATGTAAGGCATGAATTTCTTTTCCCTGTTTTTGCTTGAGTGGAATAAATCCCAATTCATGTTAACAGGCATGGCAGAATGGCAAGCACCCCAAGCAAGAATCCCAGGGAAGATATATACCAACACTTGAAAATGAAATAGTTGAGTTGGTTCCTCCTTGCAGAGACTTAAGGCTGGGAATTACTGACAGTTGTGGTGAAAGCCACTCTTTCCCCAAGCAGGAACAATGCCATGCCTGACTTAATGTCTTTACTGACCTTTACCTATTCATGTTTGCCAAATGTCACTTCTGGAGTCTGAATGACTCTATAGAAGAAACTGCTAATGTCTTCTACTCTGTGCAAAAAGCTCTTCCGCTCTTTGAGGTTTGAGTGGAGTTTTTCTAAGGTAAACGCACACAGCTTTAAAGTCATCTAGGTTAGTGTGTATATCAAATGTTTCATATCAAATGTATATCAAATGTTTCATATAAACACAAACTCATCTTTTGATGTTCTTGTAGCTGTGAATGCTGATGATACAGGAAGCAGTAATGTGACCTTATAAAAGCAATTTATTAGTACATGGTAAATTAGTCTCCCATTGCAACTCACTTGTTATTTGCTAATTTACAAAATTAAGTTTCCCAGACACAAATGGGAATTAATGAGGTTTACCTGTATTTTGATTTACAAATTTTCCTGACTAATCTCTTCATTATAAGTATCAGATGTTCTTCAAGGTTTGCTTGTATAATGCAGCACTGAGAGCAACTGAATCTGCTCACTGGTGCCAGTGACTCCAGAAACCCTGCACATCTTCAGTGTGTACCTTCTGCTTTGGAGCATAGGTACCTGAAATTGTGTGGCTTTCATTGACAGGTATATAAGAAATGAGATGTGTTTTTTAATGTGATTAGCTCAGTTTCATTTAGAGGGGTTGGTGTCAGATCTCAGCAGACTTTACACAATGTAATCATACTGAAATGCAGTATTAGACAGAAGTCAGAAGTATGCTTACTCAGTGACACAGCTGACAAATGCTCTGAGAGCTTCTCTGCTGGATGGGGATACCTGCCCTGGGATTGGTTTGGGGTAATTAACACAAACAGCTTGAGCCAGCCAAGCAGCTGGGAAGGGCCACAGCCGGGATAAACAACTGAGCCAGCCAATGGGATATTTGATACCATTCTGAGTCATGCCCTTATATAAGGGAGGGCTGGCAGTGCCTGTTTCCAGCTTGCTTCAGGGTGTAGCTTCAGTGTGGCTGCAGCAGGGAAAGTTGGTATCTCAGGCACAGGTAGTACTTTTGTTGTTTCTATTACTCAATATATAATTTCATTAGTACTATTGGTATTACTGTTTTTTTTCTTATCTTTTTGTGTTGTTTTATTAAACTGCCCATATCTCAACCCCTGGGGTATCACACTTTTTCTTCCTCCTGTCTTTCCCATTGCATGGGGAGGAGGGAGGGAGGAAGCAGTGGGTGAGCAGCTGCATGGTGTTTAGCTGCCAGCAGAGGTTAAGCCATGACAATACCATTGCTGCGAGCACAATAAAGAAGAATTGTTTGTGTTAGGAATTTTCTTGTCTTTTAGTCAGCATCTCTTTTGTAAGTTCATAGAGTCACAGGATGTTTTAGGCTAGAAGGGACCTCTAGAGGTCATCTGGTCCAATCTCCTTACACAAGCAGGGCCATCTCTACCTAGGGTACGTTGATCAGAGCCCCATCAAGCCTGACCTGGAATGACTCCAGGGATGGGGCCTCTACTACCTCTCTGGGCAGCCCATTCCAGTGATCCTCATATTAAAGAACTTTTTTCTAATATCCACTCTAAATCTGTCCTTTCCTAGCTTAAAACCATTGCTCCTTGACCTGTCATTACAAACCTTTTTGAATAGGTGGAGGCCCAGGCTGCCTCCAGCCTTGATGTCCTCAACTAGTTCACTTGTACTGGTCACCATTAGGTCTAAACCCACGTCCCCTCGGGTAGGGCTGTCTATTGCCTGCTTTAAAGTTGTTATCCAGGCACTCCAGGAATCTCCTGGATTGCCTACAGTTTGCCATGCTACTTTTCCAACAAATGTCAGGGTGGTTAAAGTCCCCCAGCAGGATGAGAGCCTGCGAGCATGATGTCTTCTGGAGCTGGTGTATGAAGGCTTCATCAATAGCCTCTCCTTGATCAGGTGGCCTGTAGTAGACATGATGACTTGGAACTTGCTCAGTTGCTGCATGAGCTCATGAGTGGATTGGCATTGCACTAGTGAGTCTTTTTTTGAGGTCAAAACATTGCAATGCACTTAGGGATGCCTCAGGCTAAAGCCATTTTAACTGAGAGAGTCTATGAATGAGATTTACAGCAAAGATCCTTTCTTTGTAGATCATTGAAGGATGGAGAGCCTTGCCTTGCCTGCCTGCGTGAACTTGGTTATTGATCTCCATAGTAGCGGGATCTGGTGTTCCTGTAAGGTAAGGGCTTTGAAATGTGTTAAGCTGCTGAATGCATATGCCCATCTTCTGAAAGATAACACTCTTAACTGCCTTATAGTTAAAATCTGCTCTGCTTGGTAGAAGCAGGAGGGATAAACTGGTTACAGAGATCTGTAAGACCAGAAAAATCTGGTCTTCCCTGTAAACCATTAGGCATGCCAGCATCATCTTTAAAACATAAAATTCACATATGTCTTTGTAGATTTTATGCTTTGCTTATAGATCTTATGCTACAACCAATATGACTTAGTCAGCTGTTCTTGCCTTCCAATGTCACCAGTGTCAGACTGCTAAAGATTAACTTGACAATTATTTTGAAAAACACAGCCTGAATTCATTAACCTCTTGTAAGGACACTTGATGTTGGACTATGCTGTTGCCTACTTCTAAGCCTACCGTGGCGATGCACTTCGTGTTTTATTGCTCTTAAAGCTCCATTAGCAGACAATTCACTCTTATAGTAAATTAAATCATTATTTATTTGACTCTTGGGTCTAAGGCTCAGGTTCTCTGATGTGTATTAAAGAAGCTAATAAAACATTTTGGTGGGCTCTTAAAACCTTAATTGCTTTCTGTTTAGAGATGTCCATTATCAGTTACTACTGAAAATGCAAAAATACCAACAACACTTCCGTATTTCCAGTGAGACTGAAGCTAGGCAGTTACCCGTGCTTCTTGCTAATATTCAGGAGAGGTCTCATCTCCCATAGTGTGCTTTCCTGATTAACTGGTTTCAGCCATCTGGTTTGACCTCAGTGATTTCAAAGGTTTTATGCTTTAATAACAGAAATTAATAAAATAAACTTGATACCAGTTTCAGCCTAGGGCTTTCTTTTCCTAACTGTGAACCGGTAGTAAAGATGATTAGTTTTCTAGCAGTAATATTCTTCCTAGGAATCTTTCCTAGGGAGTGCTGTGGAGTTCATCACTGTGCTCTGAATTCCTTTTATTTGTCTAGGGACTTTGGTTTTTGTGGGCTGTTTTATTTTGTTTTCCTTTGGGTTCATGCAAGACCTTAGCTCTAGGATAAACCCATATATAAAAAAAGGGAAATTACAGGGGTCTTATCTCTCAAAGTAATTTTATTTTATTAATTTTTGGTGCTGATGGAACCCCAAGCAAACTCATTATTTAGTGAGAGGTAACTGCTGTCAGATGGAGACAAACTTAAAGGACTAGGCAATATAGACAAGAATAAGTGTTTCTCAGAAGGTGCAGTTCTTTGATCTTTCCTGAGATATTTTCTCTGGCAGGAGTTTCTGAGAAACTACTCCACTGTCAGTTGCCAAAACTGCTCCTGAAAAAAAAATGCGGTATGGAAAGCTCTCATTGTCTTGCTGCTCATCCATATTTCTTTCTTTTTCTTGTAACTCTGGTAGTCTGGCTGAGCTGGAGTCACCTGTGGATCTGGATATGGGCAAGAAGTTCTGTGTTGTGATCTGTATTGCCTTTGAAAATGACATTAGGGGACTGTTATCCGAAGAATGATCTCTCATAGTAAAGCCCTAAATCACAGGGATAACTTAAAGGTCACACAGCTACGTACAGACACGTGAGCTGGGTTTGCTTGTGGTATCTGTACCATATGGTGGTGCACTGTGCTGCACAGGTGTTTTCTCATTCTGGGTATATCAGAAGTACAAAGCAGGCATAAAACTAGAGAGACAAGCTATCTCTGTAGAGTGCTGATGAAACTTCTGCAGAAATTCTGTATCTGATTCTGGTAGACTTGTTTATATCCTGCCAGGAGTATAGACATTGAAAAAAATATAAAACTTATTTTTGCCTTGCAGTCCTGGGGAAATGTGTTTGTCTCCTGAGTTCTTTATGTATAGAATTCCCTTGCTTTGTATCTGCTTCCAAGTATCCAGTTGAAGAATGACAAGAGACTGTGTCGAGAAGGATCTTGCTTTTAAATCATTAGATAAATCAGATTCAAGTCATGCTGATAGCTCTGTAGCATACCTAACTCTTTATTTTCCCATGTCATTTTCCTCAAAGAGAAATGACCTGATTTAGAGTAAATAGGGTTTTGCTTAATCTGGAAGAATAGGGTTCAGACCTGTTTCTTTTCAGCGTAGTGTGAACCATGTCTCAGGGTTGGATGTTAGTTCCATTGCCTGTGTATTCTAGGAAGTGAATGAAGCACACACACACACAAATATTTCTTTTATGCATCTAATTCTTGTGATTGTTTTTTTTATCTCCTAGCATTTAATGGCTATACTATAATGTGAAACTTCCAGTGGAGTAGTACGCTGCGTGTGTTTGGATTATGCTGGGAATATGCTTATTTTCTGGAGGTCATTCTCCAGGTAAGAAATCGGGGTGCTACACCTGCTCTCTTTGTTCCCCCATTTCCCGACATATTCTTGTATGACACAGGGCTAGGCAGAGTAACCCAGGCTGATCAGGAACGTGTTGCCAACCTCTGCTATGTGTATGGACCTTCAGAAGAGCTCACAGTCTCTGCAAGCAACAGTGATGTGTGTGGAAACGGAGCTTGCTGCTAATTCTGAGCAGGTTGACAGCTACATTGGTGACAAACAAAAAAAGTGTCATTTCAGATACAAAGCTTTCTTAGAAAACAATTATCAGCATACTGAGATCACAAAACACTCAATCTTGAGAGACTAGAAATAAGAGCTGATATTTCCACACCTTCCACTCCCTTTGCCAAGAAGGATTCAGGCTTTCTGGGGAACTCTCCAAAGTGATCTAGATACAGAGCTAGGCATGCAGAGAAGGTGAATGGTGTTGGCAGCCAGGCGGAGAGCCAGTTAGCTGTTCTCTTCCAGACTTTCATGGCTGTATAGAGCATAGCGTCTCCATGTACCACTTAGTAGATTTATGCCATCACCAGCTGTTACTAGGGAAACACAGAAACTACAAATTTGGATCTTGGCAGCTAGGTGTAAGAAGAAATATCTTGCTCTTTTGTGGGTCAGAAAGACCCCAAAAAATCCAGAAGAGCTTTAAATTGTAAACAAGTTGGGTAGGTTAATAGTTCCAAACCAAATGATCCTAGCTACTGAAGTGTCAGTGTGATCACTATTATGTCGCTTATAGAAAACAAACATGGGAGATGTTCAAGTGCAGAACCTCTAACTTCCTGCAGCTTAAATATATCTTTCAGATGTAAGACCATTACTGTCGACTTACAACTTCAGTTCTGACCAGTGGATTTAACAAGATGTTTTTAGAGATGTGATATCCTCTGACCAATGATTTCTCAGAAAGTGCTGGTAATTGCTGCTTCTTGAGAGAGTTTTCTGGTGTTTCACAGCAAAGAAAATATATAATACTGAGTTTTGATAAAATTGTGTGCAAATGCCATTACTGTTGTGACGAAATATGTGCTTTTTATGGCTTTTTAAAATGTGGCTTTTGGGAGAACTGATGTCTTCAGGTATGTATTTTATGGCTTTTAAGTGCTTGAGATTTTTGAAGTTACAGAAATATCATTTTTGCCTTTTAATAAATTAGCTGACATTTATGTTGCATTTTTAAATGAAAATGTTGCTTTTAAAATGGATTATTACCAAAGTATTAAGTAGCTGAAACCCAGCTAATATTAGCGCTTGAACAGGCCTGTTTGATTTCATTCACACTTCCCAAGATGTATAGGTTTGGTAGGTACTGAGTTACCCATAAGTGTGTGCATCTTTGCTGCAAAGGTAGAGGAGCAGGCTCGAGTGAAGACTTGAGCTGAACTCAGCTACTTTGTCTTCATGCATACCTGCATGGCTGTGGGCTGCATGTGGCTGTACTTCCATCTGGAGATCCCATGTCAGAAAGGTTTTTATGCTCACCAGATGTGGAAGAGATCTGAAATTGCCTGTATAGAATGTTAAGGACCTGTGGACTCATCCTACTTGTCTGTGTCTCTACTAAGAAACAAAATTACATAGAAAAAAATCCCCGTGTTGATAAACTGGTGTCAAGTATATCCACGTGGACATTAAACAGCATTCCTAGCACTGTTCCAGAACTGTCTTGAACAGCACAGGAACATGTTTAATCTGATTTGTGTCCTTCATATCAAAAACCAAACAAGATCTCCTTGCCAAACAGACAAGTCTCTTTCCTCGTTTTGTTGGTGGCCTTGAATCTTGGGATTTCTATGCCACAAGAGCAGTTTGTGTACAGTCTGGATCTTGTTATCTGGAACACGGCTCAGCATTCCCTGTTGTGCCTTGTTTCAGTGGGATAATGACCAAGAAAACTGCCAAGTCATGGATGGATTGCAGGGATATGTCATGAGAAAGCTGGCCAGAGTCATCTGCCCACATGCTGTGGTGCTGGCTCACATTTCTAAAGCAGAGCTGCAGACAGAGGAGGTCATGAGTGCATGAAAGGAAAAAAACTATCTGTGCAAGTTCGTGTTCCCCACCCCCACTCCCCTTTTTATTTTTTAATCCTTTGTAGTGAGTTGTTCTGAAGGGCTCCTTTTTGTGTCCCTCTTTAGTTTGACTGCTGGTTCCTCTTGCTTGCATGCCCATTCACAGTCCTGAGACTTGAGTCTGCAATAGCCACTGGGACAGTTGTTATGTTTTTTCTCCCCAGAATGGTGGAAGTGAGATCCTTTCCCACTTTTTAAGGGCATGAAAGATGCTTCTGAAGAGGAAGGAATCTGCTTCTTGGGAATAGTCCTATGCAACTAGGATGAGTTCCTCAGGCAGACTTTCAGTAGAGGTATGCTCTGGAATACCCATGAGGAGGAGAACATTTTGGTTTGTGTGGTAAATTCATGGTGTTTGCAATCCCTGACATGGTTTTAGAACTAGATGAACTCCTGTGACCTGTGCATCCATCCCAAGTACACTTCCCAAATGCTGGCTCCTCTGGATCTACTTGTAAGTACCCGCAAGTACTGCAGTCCTACGTGAGCCCCATACAGGCTGTTAGGGAAAGAAATGAGTATGACAAGCATGCATTAATCAGATCAGTATATGCTATTTATGATTTCATATACACTGGCAGTTAAAATTGTAAACTACTACAGGGCACATTCACATTTGTGCTGATGCTTTTCCTATACATGTCAAAGTGGAGCAGGAGAGGTACTATAATAGGGCATACATGCTCTTCAGCATTAATGTATGAACTCCTGGACTCGGAGAAAAGGGAGTGAAGGGAACTCAGTGAAGAGTATCTTCAGACAGCAAACTGTCTTTCTCATTTTTCTCAGGAGGCAAATGCAAAGAATTTTCCACACCCGAACCTGAGAGTCATTCATACTGCACATATGTTTATTGAATTCAGCTGGGTGGGAGCCCTATCCCCTGAAGAACACAGTTAAAGAGCCAGAAAATAGATCATTACATCTGTTAACTGCACTGATGTGCTCTGGTAACAGCAATGGACACAGTGCAATCCTGTCCATTTCTTCTGGATTGCACTGTGATGGGAGAAGTGTAAATAAAACTTCTGCTATGCAGGTTGTGATTATGATGGATTGAAGCCCCTCTGAAGATGACACTTTCTTGTTCTTCATCTTCTGGTGTATGTTGAATCTTGGTTGCTGACTAAAGTGGAAGCACATATAATCAAGTTTTCCAAGGCCCTAACTCATCTAATAGCAACACCAAGAGAAGTTGAGGTATATTCTTTTCTGACTAGTAAATTATAAATGGAACTGGTGTCACATTTACCCTGTAGAAAAGCTAATTTTGCAGTAGGGCTGAAAAAATTACCTGGTTGACTTTCAGGCTCCAGTGGACTGATCATTAGGAAGGAAGCCTTCCTGCTGCCTTCGTTAGGAAAAAAGGAACACTGTGAGAGACACTTTTCAAAGAAGCACCTCATCCTCAGCCCTATGTTGAGGGATTTGGTGGCCTGCAGCAAGGGATGTTTAGTGACATCATTAGAAAGGGGATGTACTGGCTGTAAACTGACATGGCCCAGTTCTGAGTTGCTGTGCTCCTCAAAAGAGGCTTTGCCAAAAAAGGAGAAGAATTCCTCTATTAGAACATTTTGGCTATACTAGGCAAGCAATTTAGCAGAGTCTTGTATGTGAGTACTGGCAGTCTTTGAAATGAAAGAAGTAGGGTTGCTTTGTGTGTGCTGAGGAATTTTTACTATTGACTTCACTGGAGCCATGATTCTTCACTAGATCTGTATCCTGAAGGCCTGAGATGCCCTTAAAAGGGCTACTGCAAATTTATAAATCATACTCACAGTCCTCAGTTGACATGACAAACAGCACCACTCCTGCTTAGGATATAGCCCTGCAAACCTGTAGCCTTCTGTCTACACCACACTCGGTACTCATGAGATTCCTTTGTCCCTACATTTTGTCTTTTACTGGAATTTTTGCTGATGACAAAGAGCAACTTTTTATAAAAACAGTGTTTGAAGACAAATTATACTCCTGGGTACTTAGTGTTTCGATGTTTGGGCTTCAAACACGCTAGGGCATGATGATTTGTTTAATAGCTACAGTCCTTTCTGGAATGATTTTAAATTATGTAAACATTCCTACTAGTTTTATGGATTTCTAAGCTTTTTTTTTTCTGTGGGTACAAATTTAAATTGACAGTGTATTCTCCAAGCTTCCATTAAACAGGGCCAACTTGCTAATGATAGAGGAATATCTCTGAAACAGCTTTATGATGTCTTGCAATGGAAGACTTTTCATTAGCTCTGATTACAAAAAAGCCCTACCATGTATGAAGTCTTTTATCAGTTCTTACTATGCCCTAATGTCTGTGGGACTCCTGCTGGTGGAAAGGGGAAAAGAGAATGAGTGAAAAAGTCCAAGGATAATTTAAAGGAGAAGGGAAGTTGTTTCACTATGCATTGTGTGTGCCAGTTACTGTTATTGCACAGCCATCAAAGATCACATTACTTTGAAACTTCTCAGAGGTTGCAGTATGTTGGTGGTCTCCTTGCATAACTATGTTTTACCTCCCTTCACGGGTGTCAGTGCTGCTTTAAAAGACCAATATAGAAAACTTCTGCAACTACGCCATCCGGTGGCAGTTCTCCTTAATCTGGTGTGAGCCAAGCTCCTACAATCCTAGTGATTAAAAAGGACAGAGCTAAACCTGCCTACCATTCTCCCCTGTAAATATGACCTTTTAAAAATGAGGTGCAACAGCCAACTTGGCTTTTGCAAAGTATATATTTTCTCAAGAAATTTCAATCTAATAGGCAAAACATCTATTATGATGACCTTTGGAAAATATAGCCTAATCAAAGTAGTGGGTGTTTGTGACTGTTCTGAAATCTCCCACTGAGGAACATTGTGCTCGTGTTACACCCCGTAGTGGCATTCTCTTGGTTGGGTCCTGAAGGCTCTAAAGAGAGAGCAGAGGCAGCTTCAGTCCCCTCTATGGAGGAGCTACCAGGGGAAGGAAAATGTGCTGTGAATGAAAACTCGGTGTAACCATTGTCTGCCTGACCCACTGATCACAGGAATAAACAGAGTTAAGATGGGTATATACTGATAGGCCATGTCTGCTTGTTTCCTCTCTTCCCAGGAGCATGACTGAGCCTTAGAAACAGTTACTTAAGGAGGCTCAATGAGATGCTGAATTCTTTGTTGTCTAGTTTCTCCTCTCTAGGTTGCTTCAAATTATCACAGAACTTTCTTATTTTTATACACACAACCCACTTAAATCCACATAGATGACTGTTTTCATGCTGAAAATGCAGTTACATGATTCTCAGGCTTTGCAGCTGGTTGAGCACCAATAAAGGAAAATCGTTTGGTAACTGAACTGGGAAAGGAAAATGCTTGGAAATGCAGGTTCTAATGCTTTCTTGGAATTATTCCCATTGGACCATTCAAAGAACTCTTCCCATCTATATTATGAAAGAAACAGGAGAATAAATATTTTTTGGTTAAAGTCTTTTAAAATTAAAACCTTTGAGAGATTAATTAAATGTACGTTGAGAAAAATGTGCAGCTGTTGACTTGAGTTTCGACATTATTGCTAAGTCCTGGAGTGAATAAGGCTTTAATATTGAAATCAGGAACAATTGTTTAGTGCTTTTTTTTTTTTTTTCCACTGTTCTTGCAACATTGAGAAAATTGATATTTAGTTCCCATATATAGAGGGGGGTTTTGGCTTGCAAGTAATGAAACTGACTTGTTTAGAACTTGCAGTTCTCTTAAGTAAAATTTTGCAATCAATCCCTTGAAATTCAGGTATTTTCAAGGATCGTGTGAGGTCAACACGAAGAACAGCATCTTGTTAAATCTACTTTTAAGTTGAAATCCTGAAACATATAGTTGAGTGGTGGTCACTTCAGCCTCACTCTTTCTGTTCTGCAGAATATGTGCCTAGCCTGGCTATTGGATTCTGCAGGAGGCATACTATAGAAGCCTCAGCAGAGCTTTGGTTCATCTTAATGTGCATCTTTCCTCGTGCTTGCAACTGCAGCACGTCTGCTTGCCCGCTCATTTATATCTGCTTATTTTCTCCTCCAGACCCTACAGTGCCCATTTTCAGGAGGAAGCCCCACCCCGTGCTTCCCCCGGTCACCTGCCCACTCCGAGCGACTTCGCATCCAGCCCCACGTTAAGAGGGGCAGGCAGCGCCCGGCGGTAACCGGCGCCC